>OMLM01001384.1:13269-25236 GCA_900302695.1 Helostoma temminkii
TATATATATATATATATATATATATATTATAACAAATCTTGACAAATTTTACATGTTTAAAAGCATTTTGTTTGATGGCTTCGTCCACAATCCTACTTATAGCTTGGTGTTTTTCCACTAGTGATAGTCTCTCGGTTAAATATGTTTAAAACCTTTCAGCAAACCATACAGAATGAAAGTATCGCATTCAAATAAAGATTACCCTTGGTACTAAATGTGTCAATGTTTGACATGACTAAAATTAATGAGATGTTAGCTGAGGCTGTCTCACAAAGGGATTTGGTCGACACTTACATACAGTATGTATTAAGACAAGCACCTACTTTGGGAAATCATTTTGCCTGGAGTTGAAATCACCAATAAAAACAAATCTAAATCAATTTTAAGCTACTTGTCAGGTAACATTTCCTGTGACCAAGGCAATAAAGAATTATTAAAATGGTTCAAACTGGTGTATAAAACATAATATTTTTTAAATCAAGGCATCAAAGACTACTTTTCTTAAAACAAATTGAATTAATTAGAAGTTAAAGGTTTAGAGCAGCAATTAAAACAACAATAATATAAACTAGTAAATTGTCTCTGCATCCCTTATTGAAGCTTTGTTTTCCACAAAGAGTGTTTATAGCCATCAGGCAATACATACACTTTAGGATTCAGTTTATTCAGTTCATCCCACATCATTTCTTTACCTATTTAAAGAAATGATGTGTTCCTTCTTTTCTCTCTTCTAGGAATTCTTAAACTCAGAAACACATTTTTTTCATGTGTTTCACTAAGCCCAGGTGAAAATTGAGGAAATTGAGTAAATATGCAAAACCAGTTGTCATGAACTCAGTAATAAAAATGGGCCCAAAAAGCAAATTTGTTTAACAGTTGTTCTTCATGTCTCCTTGCCTGCCTTCATTTTAGGCTTTTGAAAATTGTGACATGATTTAATTAAAAGAGAAAATCATGGCAACAGAAAGAAACTTTTGCACCACAGAATATATTCTAGTCTTTGACTAGCTCTTTCTGCAGTTGGCTTTGCATGAAACATGTTTTTCTTTGTTTGACGTGAAAGCTGTCAGTCGTTGTAATTCATGAGAAAAGACTTATAAATACTATCATTCATGCATTATGTATATTTTAATGTGGATCATTATTTCAAAAACCATTGCTCACACCTCAATAGAATTTAAGAGAGAAGCAAGACTGACTTTTTGTTATTTAGTGGTAAGCTATTTATCCCTAAAATAACACTTAGATGCAAATGCTTTACAGCCAATAGTAGGTTCTTTTTAGCACACAGAATAATAGTTGTTTGCGAAAAGAGCAAAAACAACATTAAAAAACCTACTGAAGTAACTAGATGACATACACCCCTTTTCTCAGCTTTTATTAAATTCTTCGGTTACTGTGGATGAGTGAAGCGGAAGCGACAGAGAAGTGGGGAAACAATCAGAAGATGAAGGTTTATCCATGTGTTTCAAAGAAACGAGCTTTCCATGTTGGAGATATTGTGACTGATCTTAGAGAACAAAGGCAGTATGAAAATAACCACGCTTCTGGTGGTGAGCTACAGTCTAACTTATTTTAAGAAATCAGCAGAACACAGAGGCCAGTGTAAATCCTTAGCACAATGCAATTGTAGTTTATATCAAAGCAGAAACTGAGGTCAGATGTTTTGCAGCTCCCTGTTTGATTGTTTTCCTTATTGCAATATAGCACATCCAGCATAACGCTGACACTGACTGGTGAAATAGCCCCCTGTCAAAACCCATTCACTCACTGCAAATTAATTCCAATCTTCCATCTCTTTCCTCTTCAGCTGAATGGAAGTTTGAAGTCAAAATGAGGCGCTTTCCAATTTAGATTGCTCTGTTCACAGGCAGGAAGGTCATTTGTATGAAAATTAACAACCAAGCAAACGTCTGATTTAACACACTCCTATGGGGATGCACATAACCTGAACAAATGCAGTGATGAACAAGCTAACTTAATTTGAAGTAATGAGGAAATTCCTAACAAGAAGAAAGAAATATATAGTTTGTGGGGGCAAAGACACACAAAAACATGCAGTGAATAACAAGTGTATTATGTCTAAATTACTGTTAAATAAGATTTGATTTATGGGGTGCTGGGAAAACAATTTTCTGTAGAGCTTCCTGCAATATTCGGAAATCATTTTGTGCCCTCTGTGCCTGCAGCAGGCAGGTTAGTTAGCCTTAATGGAAAATAACTCACCACTGGACACACAAGTAATGTAAATACAATTTAAAAACTGTGATATTCATCCATCCATCCATCCAGCCATCCATTTCCTGAACCGCTTAGTCCCCGTAGAGGTCATGGGTGTGTTGGAGCCTATCCCAGCTGTCATATGGGCGAGAGGCGGGGTACACCGTGGACAGGTCGCCAGTCTATCGTAGGGCCACATAGACAAACAACCACTGTGATATTCATGTAGGTGTAATATTAAGATATTTAAGTTTGTTTGTTTGTTTTTCTGTAACCAATTTTCTCAATTGGTTCCTTCTAGATTTAGCACTGTTTGTATTTTCCTACATTTCCCACAATCTCCTTTGGCAGTCTAAACAGGTGGGAAATTGTAGATATTAGATATTGGTGTAGAAGTAGAGATAGAATAACAGCAAGAGTTTTTTAATGCACTTTCTAACAGTGAATTATGTCTTGTGGAGTCTAATCTATTGAAGGCAACTTTGGCAGAGAAATGTCTTTCATCTTGTGGTTGTTAAAGCCAGTATAAAGTGGTGAGTGCTGTTTTCTAGTATTTAATGTACACCTGATGTTAGAGACATAACTGCTTGGTTTTATCTAAAACTTGGTTGACAAGCTTAAAATGTAGCAGCATGGAGCTGGGGCAGCATGTAGCTCCATTGGTAGGGCAGTTGTCTGTCAACCTCACAGGATGCATGTTCAATTCCTGGTCTTTATGGTGTCCCTGGACAAGACACTGAAACCCCTGACCCTTGGTGCCACAAAGGAGCAGCCTATCCAAAATGTAATTTCCCCACTGTGAGCATATCCATTTTTTTTTCCTAAAATGGCTGCGGAATCTGTGCATCTGGTGCTAGCAGAATAAAAATGTGGAGCTAATTAAAAATAATGAGCTATGGTAGCTTGTCCAGCCATAGGTTAGATAATGAATATTATGAACCTCAATATTATTTTATATGAGCTGTGTTTTTATTTGTTTTTTATTATTTTTTGGTCCAACCACCTCCACACATTTACCTGTGGGCAATAAACTCCATGGAAACAAGGAAGCAGCAAAAGGTTTAGTGTATTTTGAGACATTGTCAATAAAGGTTGTAACAGAAACATACATTTAAACAAAACACCCAGATTACATTTGCTTTATCAACATAACAATTTTAATGAACATATTATGTCAGATTGAGACACTATTTGTCATGAAACCAGTCTTCCACAAATTATGACTGTTAATTGCAGTTTTTATCTTCTTGCCCCTTAAACAAAATGTTGACTCTTGTCATATTGTTGCATTTGTTAGGAAGAAAGTTTAAATAAATAAATAGCATTTTAAGCAGATTTTTTTTTTTAGCAGCTTGTTTTTTGTAAGTAGGATTTTCCACTGACTAATTCAAAATAACTACTGAAAAACACTGTTCTCTGAGATTCACTGACTTTTTTTTGAAAAAGAAATAAACAGCAAAATGAGATCCTCATATTCAAGACTATCAAAGATTGACTTACTGTACACTGATTTATCATACACTCAACATAAAAATTGTTTTATGATAAAAATGCTATTATTCGTCTCCCTGCATCAACTGGCTAACATATGTAGTTATAATTTTATACAGTATCATGTGGAGATGTCTCAAGCTGAAGATCAATATTGTCTCTGATCTGGGCGTATTTTAAAGGATCAGTAAGGACTAAAATAAAACCGACTCAAATATGATCAGTTCTTGTTCATCCAACCCCCTGGTGCACTGCTCTCTGTAAGATTATGAACTTAATATTTTTGAATCAGAACCTCCACTATTTGGATCAAGTATCTTGTGATGAATAAGGTGTGTCAGATTATGTAGGATATGGTTTTAGTCTGTCAGATATAGTTTTAATCAATATTTACTGTAGATAAGTATCCTCTTAGGCAAGACTCTGTATTGACAGATACTCACTTTTATTAAACTGGCCTTATTATGTTTAATGTAGGTTTTATACTATATGATTATATTATTTGATTTTAAAGTTTACAAAACTTATATACACATATATCAAATACATGTTCAATACCTCAAGATTCTGACTTGTGAAAATGCTTGTTCAAGCTGCTGTGTCTTTAAGGCCCCGTCTGCCCATTCCACTCTGCTCTGATTGGCCAGCTTGCGCAAGTCTTCCTGTGGACTGAACTAAGCCCAGTTGGATCCAGCAACAAAAGTCCTGCTGTATACTTAAGCAGTTTTTCCCCATTTCCACTCTCAAAGGCAAGAAAGACTCATGGAAAATATGGAATCTGTGTATTTCCTAAAATAAAAATGTGCTATTTGCACATTGTTCATATCTGGTGTGTTTAAGTTAACTGGTTGCCAAGAATAAAGTGGAGTAGCCCATTCATGATGAGCCCATTCATGATAGCCACAGTAATCACGTTTATGCTCAACACGTTGCTTGTAATGATTCCGGATCAGTGGAGCAGCCTATATTGAGTGATGACTTCTTCTAATTAGATACAAAATGCAAATGGGGGCCACCAGGAAAGCTATGAAATATATTGGCGACGTGATATACATCTGTAAAAAATCTAAAGTCGTATCCAGCCGTGTAGTTGCACCTAATGTATTCCCAAAGGTAGCTTTTTACATAGACAAACAAGTGAATGTGCGATATCGACCTTTCAGATTTATCTTTCTGCCATATAACTGTGTTCTTGTAATATTACAGTAGGGCTGTAACTGACAGTCAGCGCTGCCGTTCTCCACTGGGAAATGTTTCTCTGGCAAACGCCTGATGTGTATAAGGCAGTTACACCCTCTCTGAACACTGATTAGTTGGCTCTAGGCTCATGCTGAATGAATTATGCTCCTTGTGTCACTAGCTTTTCCTGGAGACTAATGACTTCGTCAGCAAGGGCACACTTAGGCCAAAGTTCAGAAGGTCAAAAGTTAAACTACGTTTGCTTGACTTCCAATATTTTGATGCATGACGGTACTGACAAGAAATGGTCATGAGGAGCATTTGAATATTAAAATATTTTTAAAAAGTTAGATGCAAATATTAAACTGGAAAAGAAAACATTTAAACATCATGTGCCGTGTTCATTAAGGGCATCTATACATAGTTTTTCCATTTGGGATTCTTATTTATTTTCTTAAAGGCAATTTATTTCCCTGTACTTCCCTACTGTAAGTAAGCTGTAGTCTAAGTAAAATGACAACTCACACTGGGATTCTAAAGTATTGGCTTTTTTTGGCAGGTTGCAATTGAGAAACATGAACCTGTCAGTACGAACGAGCATTTGTTGCTGTTTGTTTGTTTCTTTTTTTTTTCTTTGACATGTGTTATGGGATTTTGGAGGCCGTTACTGTTTGTTTATAGCTTTGGGAATAGTTACATAGACGGTGTTTGAATCAAATGTGATTACAGCTATCCTCACCAGATTGAAAGTGGGAGATAGAGAAAACACACTTTCCCTTGGGAATAGCTTGGGAGAGGGATACTAAGTTAGATATCCTGATGAAGTGGTGCAAAGTCCAAGTTTAAGATTAAGGCAGAATGTTTTCTCCACAGTCCATTTTAGAAAACCAGTAGCTGCTGATTCAGTGTTTAAATAAAAGAAAATACAACTCTGGGGTTCTCTGTCGAAGATATCAGAAAAAAGACAAAACATACCTTTAACTGTGGATGCCTTTAATACTACAATTGTCACATTTTTTGTTTCACTTTCTTTATCTCCTCCTTTGTACTTCAGCAAAAACTAAGAGCCATTTTTAAAACGTATTACATTTAGGAATGTTAATACTTTTATGACTTGCTGCAGCAGATGGAAAATCTTAATAGGAATAAAAAAAATGAAACTGAATTGATGTTTTTTTTTTCTGTCACCACGGAGAGCATGGAGAAGATGCAGCATTCATCTGAAAAGCTTTGATATGACAAGAATCAAATTATGCGCAGCTGCACCAAGCAATCTGTTGGGTTTCTGAGGATAATCTGGACAAACCAAAACATACATATGTATGTATACATTTTAATAAACAGTAGCCTTAGATTACAGAATTCTGTTTTTATCACCTAATGCAGTTTGAATAATATAATAGCCGTGCCCATGCTAAAGACAGAACAGTTGAAAAAATCACATTAAGTGAGGGAGAAATCCAATAGATGGAAGTGGCAGCAAAACTTTATCAAGCCTGAGTTGTTGAAGAACTGCTTCCTCACACATGTGCAAATATAGATATTTTTCTAACACAGACACAACTGAGGGAAGAAATCCACTTAACATGGAAATTGTTCTTTCATCTTTTAGGGGGGAATCACTCTAAGGAAATTAAGAGCAACTAATCAACAATAGAGGAGATAGTTCAGCTGCAGCATCAACTTTGGGCAAATTTTTCACTTTGCTCTCTGAGAACTTAGATGTGAAATAAGTTTAAAACAGGGGCTTTGCTAGATAGAAAGCTTTACTGGGACACAGCCCACCTACCCTGGCCCTAGCCAGACCGTCTTTGTCCCGCCCACTACACTACAACATGCTAAGCTATGTGAGCATAGAAACCCTTCCGAAAATATTAATTTAATATTAATTTAATCTCTAACTTTCAAAAAGAAAAGGCATAGCCTGTACATGCCAACAACAAAACTCGAGACTTTCTTACATTTGCTCAAAAATTAATAATAATTACTGGAAATCACTACACGTATTCTTTTGCTGCAGCAACATCAAAAATAATATCAGCAAATCTACATAATCACTCATGGTTTTATGCTAATTTACAAGTCTGTTAACTAGCTTGTTGGTTTATCATCTCTTACCTCCCTCAAACTCATCTCTCCTCACAATATTCAGGATTCACAGGCGCGTGCAGACGTATATTGCTGCGTGCAGCTACAGCAATGGCTTGTGTTTTTTGTTTAAACTGTGTTGTTTTCACATGCATTGATTGTGTTACTGACTGCTTTGCATTTAATTCCATGTTTTTTCTTTGAATTGTAAGTTTAATGAATGCACTGACAATATGTTATACAATATGTTTACTGGGGCACAGCTGATTTATACTGGAGCATGTGCCCTGTTAAATGTGGTCTAACGACTGAATGAATTTGGTTCAAAATCTACATTCATTGGCTCTTTCATTATTGATATTCACTGTGAGTCCCCCATTATTCCCTGTAAGTCCTTGTGGTATATATTACCAAAAAAAAGACTTCATTCTTGTTCTGGCATGTGACAAATGTGGTCTGTGTTACAGCATCAGTGGGTCAAAGCTAAGCTATTCTCCCTAGGTGTGATAACTCACAAGCTCCATGCTGTGGAATGGCGTGTGAAATATGGACACCACCCCTGGCACGTTTCGACTCAGCAGCCAGTCAAGTGACCTCTAAGACCACTTAAGATTTGAGTGTGTAATATTTCATCTGATCGAATTTGCATTAAAGCACCTCTTTTCTGCCCACCTCTTCATTTGTCCGAATCAAACCACCAGAACGGATCTCTTGACTTTGTCTCCTGCCCTGGCTGGACCAAATCTTGAGTAATAACAGTGATTTACACCGTTGTTCTAATTTTTCTTGTCCTCCTTCCTCCCACCCAGTTTGGGTCAGTGTAGATTCCATAATAATGTCAAAAACACTGCATTGAGATTAATCTTTTTTGCGAAGATGTCAACATCTTTCTGGATTTGCAGTCTTGAGTTTCATTCATATTTGATATCTGACTGTTAATGTCTGATTGCAAAGGAAAAATCAGAAGGCGGCATGTAATTGGATGTTGGAGGAAAAAGACAGCATAGGCTAAAGGGATTTGTGAACATTCACAGTAACTGGAAGAAGATGATGGAGACTTAAAAGACAAACAACTGTATCTTTTATGGGTGGGTGTTACTACTGAATCCGTGAGAACCACTTTCAGTCCAAGTGAAGTGAAATGAAACAAAACACACGGTAAATGATATGCATAGTTAAGCCTTTTACATGGGACATCTGAGAGCCCATTGGCTAAACGAAATCTAATTAGGTTTGGAGTAAACCACATTATTGCCTCATTACTGTTAATTGACCTCTTGGAGACCTGTTACTGGAAAGCTGGAGAGGATGCCTGTGTACAGACAGAAACATTAAGGGTTTATGTTGAGAATACTGTGAGGAAGTGAATGGAAAGCACATTAGAAAAAGGACATTACTCCATTCACTCCTAATGAGAATGATTCTCATTCTTTATATTTTGAACTGAGATCACCACTGATGTGAAAGAATGACTAATAAATACAGAAACTAAGACCTTATATTAAAGGGTAGCTGGAGAAGGTAATTTTCCTTTTCTTCAGATGTGTGTTGCCTCAGGCATGCCTTTGAATGCAGCTCCATTTCAGCTAAAGATGAATCAGGGGATTTTGCTACGGTACAATGGTGTCATCTGACAAGGACATTTTTAGATTATTGTTACCTGTGGCATGGTCTTTTAGGTCAAATGATGTCTGTAAAATAGTTAAAGTCAGGGTTTCAGGCAACTCCACAAGAGTGCAGTCCTTTGGGAAAACAAATCATAACATACCATTTGTAATAAATGTACAGGGACTATGTAGCAGAATCTCATAAAAGGTATCCAACTCATAAAGGCAAAGAAGGAGGAATCCTCTTAAAACATCTCACATCAATAGACGTCCATAGCTTCAGGCTTACTCCCATCTTGCCTCATTAAATTCTCATATAACCTTCATCAAAACACATCTTTCATCTGGACAGCGTCGGCGCTGCGCAGAGACACAGACTGCATCACTACCAATAAGAATTCATTGCATGGTCTGCATCCTGTGGATGGACACATGCTGGGCGAAGTGGTTTGTTTTTGTTTTCTCCTCACAAACAGAATAGATCCTTGAAGATGTATCAAACCTTTTAAGTTAATCTTCCAGCAACAGCTGGTGCTGATGTGGATTGTCCACTAAAGTATCAACTGCGTGCGATTAAAGTTGAATTACATGACAACTGAGATGGAAAAAGATGGATACAATAAGCAAGAGTTGTGATGTGGTGGTTCATTGGTTCCCTGTGTTAAATGAGTTGGGTTATAAAAGGGTGGAGCCTAAAGTGGACAGTGGAAAAACATGGCTGCTAGTCATTTGGTGAATGGCTGTGAATTCAAAGGAGTGTGTGTGTCTGACTGGGGCAAGATAGGTAAGTAACTAACTGGTAGGGGGAAACCCAACCCAACCCATAACACTGACTTTTGATTAGTGATGTCTGTTAAAATGAGAAAGCATGAGATGGTTGGTTTGTTACCAAGATGGAAAATGTTTGGTGACTCATGCAGCATGTTGGCTAGCGTGGCATGTTGGGTTTTGGCCTAGTTGCCTGCTGACATGAGTTAGATAAAGGGGCATGGCTGCTTTGTTTGGATTACCAAAATGAGGTGGAGACTGGTTGCTAACATGAAGTAGCAGAATAGGTTGGTTGGAGTATTTGAAGTGTTTGGGAGCTAAGGCCAAATGGTGTTAGCATGCTGGCTAGCTTGTTGTGTGGCCTAGATGCTAGCATGAGGGCACTATGTGATGTTTGTTTTTTTAATGCATAAATAGTAAATATTAGTGAATAGACCTTGCAGATCTAGATGAGAATGAGTAATGACTGGACTAATGGCTGAGTTATGGTATTGGGTGTTAGATTATGTAGGTTAGAGTTACAGAATGATATCACTATAATACTGTGATACCTTTCTGTGGGATTGAGTGATAGGTCAAACCTCATTTCATATAAATACTGAGCTTCCATAATATAGAACTACTGTATGTAATGATAAGTCGTTCTTGTAACATTTCAGTGTTAGTTGTGTTGTTTTACACAACATTTTGCAGTAGACACATAATTTGTTTAATCTTTGATGTTATCTAAAGCAAATACAACCGAATTATCCAACACATCACATCTGAAAGTACAAAGGGGAAAAAAAGATAAAGAAAAACGAGTAAATACGGACAAAGAGAAACATTTTTTTAAAAGCTGACATAGACAAGAATGTGGGAAAGTGAAAATGATGATTAAAAAGGAAAAGTTGAGAAACAGAAAAAAGCCGACATCCTCAAAAAGTTAAGAGTGAAAAATTTGAAACGAGAAATAGAACAATTTAAGTATCTGAAACATTAACATTCTGCACAAATAATCCCAATGCAGCCACACCCTGTGATTATGTACACATCATGCTGAAGCCTGATACCATGCAGCCACCTGTTGGACGGTTCTGAAAAATTCCAACATTGTTTTTTATACTCTGCCATGCTGCTATCTGTACATTCTTCAGTACAGTAAATCTTTCAGTAGTCACAACTGCAAGCAGCAGCAACAGCTTGCTTTCAGCAATCACATGCATTTTCTTTATGAAGTGCACATTGTAGTTTGGATATTCAATTCATAAATTTGATATTTAAGTAACTATGTCAACATTAACAAGTGTGTTATTTAAACTGCAGTAACCTCAGAATGCACTCACTCGGTGAATCACAGATAGCAAACTTTAGTGAGCATTCATGTACATGAATTGGGGTTGATGTCCTTCTATGTAAAACCCTTAATTATCCAAGCTACTAGAGATGTGACATTCATGAACGAGTCAAATCTATTGAACAGTTTTTTTTAAATGAAAATGAGAACCGAGTCACAGTTGCGTACTGTTCGTTTGCGAGCCATTCCGTTTAAATGCAAATTGTTCACGTGACATTTGAGCGGCTTATGACATCTCGAGTTTCTGAGTTGTCCATGGCACCCTCCATTCACCTGAATGCATCTATGCAGCTGTATCAAGTTGGGGGAGGACTTAGTGAGTGCTGTCTGACTGACTCAAAAAACACTGCCACATTTCCACTGACTGTATCAGGGAGCAGTAGCGAGCGCCGCCTATTCTTTATTATTTCAGGGACGTCTTTTATTTTGTTTATACTTAGTTTTTGTTTATACCTAGTTATTATTTGCACTTTATTAGGTCCCTTTGCCAAGATACCAGGGTGGGGCCCTGGTGACCCCAACCAGGGCGACATAACGGTCCTTGATTTTAATTTATTCATAAGGGGGTTTATGAAATGCTCTTAGTCTTGCATGCATTAACACAATAATTACCATGAGTCCATGTTTGTCACACCCACCTGAGGGCGCTACAGTGTATATATAAGAACGTGGAAGTTTGGGAATGACAGCAACTCAGCGACGAAGTGGTAGGCCACGTAAACTAGCAGAGCAGGGTTAGCAGGTGCTGAGGCGCACAGTGCAAAGAGGTCGCCAACTTTCTGCAGAGTCAATCACTACAGACCTCCAAACTTCATGTGGCCTTCAGATTAGCTCAAGAACAGTGCACAGAGAGCTTCATGGAATGGGTTTCCATGGCTGAGCAGCTGCATCCAAGCCATACATCACCAAGTGCAATGCAAAGCATCGGATGCAGTGGTGTAAAGCACGCTGCCACTGGACTCTAGAGCAGTGGAGACACGTTCTCTGGAGTGATAAATCACGCTTCTTCATCTGGCAATCTGATGGACGAGTCTGGGTTTGGCGGTTGCCAGGAGAACGGTACTTGTCTGACTGCACTATGCTCTTCCAACATGACTGTGCACCAGGTCACAAAGCAAGGTCCATAAAGACATGGATGATGGAGTCTGGTGTGGATGAACTTGACTGGCCTGCACAGAGTCCTGACCTCAACCCGATAAAACACCTTTGGGATGAATTAGAGTGGAGACTGAGAGCCAGGCCTTCTCATCCAACATCAGTGTGTGACCTCACAAATGT
>OMLM01001385.1:0-12352 GCA_900302695.1 Helostoma temminkii
GGACAAAGAACATAAAAATAAAACATTTTTTTAGAGAAGCTATGTTTTCTCTAACTTGAATTTTGCCAGTGACCACAAACAATAACTGTGCCACTTTCCTTATTCAAATAGCCTTCATCAAGCATAAACACATCTTTTCTAATTTAGCAGAAAGAAAGCACCAGTGAATAAGACAAAGCTTTAAGGTCACTGAGCAAGACACTTTTCTACAGCAGACATCGACTCCAACCTAAGAAGGAACATGTCCAAAATAGTCAGTGAGCAAACTGCAATGTACTAAATAGAAAACACAAGACAAAACACATTACGATTAGTTTTACATTTATTTTCCATTGCACAATAATATCTATATATACTGTATCTACAGTCTAAATTGTTTGTGGCAGCAGATTAAGTCAGACATCCATGTGAAATTTGTTTTAATAAAACTGTACAAAAATTGCCTACTATGAGAAAATACTGCAACTCCACAGATATTCATCCCAGAAGACAGATGGATGGAAGTATGGTGACTGAGAAACCCTTTAGCTCTCCTGCTTGGTGCTGTGAGCCTTGCTTTGATTTCAATGCATTTTTACAGTGCAGGGAAAGCAAGAGTTTTCATGAAGCAAACAGTAACAAACAGATGTACCAATAAAACTCTCACACTTACACAACTGGCATGATCAGATGAAGATGGGACACATTTCTGATGTGTGACAAGAACTTCAGTTTTGTTCAACATGGTGGTAAATACAAATGCCAGAACAGACAATCTCTAAGAGGGATAATACATGGTTGCTTCAAGTTTGTAAACACTTATTATCATGCATCCTTCAATGTGCAATAAAAGACCATTTAGGACATATAGTATATGCTGCAAACTGAAGCACTTTAAAGTTGAGGCCGCACTCAGAAGAAAGACTCGGCGGCACACCAAGAGGAAATAATCCTCCTGCAGTAGCAAAGCTTGAATCTGAGATGAGAATGTTCAATATAACCAGAAATGTTTATCGTCAAGTCTGGATGATGAAGAGTTATGCATAAGCATTAACTGGACATTAATGGTTTTTCTATAGCAAAACTACATTAAAGGTATGAATTTTTTTTTTTCGATTATTGAAATTAAAAGTATATGTATATTTGTTTTCAAATATATAAATATATGATAGTATTAACCTGACATTGAAAACAAATCTGAGAGTGAAGTAATCAGCATAATTGGCAAATGACATAGATAAGCATAGGTTCTGTCATGTTTTGGTCCTGTCAAAATTAAGAAAATGGGACAAGAAACAATAAACTTCAATAAAAATCATACTAACAAAAATATTTTAAGTACAAAAAATAGTGCAAACCCTACATAACTGCTCTTTCAAAGCGGTTTATCTCAGTAATATACAGTAGCTTAAAGTCAGCCAGCTAAAAGTGAAGGGTTTTATTCCAAAAAGCTGTATTTCCATCACTGAAAAAAACATTTTTGGTGTAATTAATAATTCCAAATGTACATAATTTAATAAACTATTATGTCTAAGGAAATGCCACAAAGCTCTTGACAATTTTTCTTGGGTTTGACTTAACACAGTTCTTTTCCAAGAGTCATTGGTGCATGATCTTTTGTGAATATCTCACTTTGGAATGAAACTCTTCAAATTCACTGTGCCCGTCTTCTGAATACATGTACAGCAGTTAGGGGCAATAATGAGGGTGTCATGGCCATAAGAAGCTAAAGACAATCTACTTTCCCCCATAAACACAGTAGACTTCTTGACTTAAGAGTGCTGCCCAAGGTATCCAGACTGATTCTTACCATTTGGGAAAATCAAGACAACTCTGTGAAATTAAGCAACTCTTTGGTGTCGGAAAGAAACATGGCCGCAAACGTACAGTATGTCACGTTGCCTGAACCTGCACTGTCAGATTTGTGCCCAGCTGTCCTGTTATTTACAACATTTGGCAGCAAACTTGACTGACTAAGTCTCTCTTTACAAAAGACCAACAGATAATGCTCCTACATTGACACAAATAGCAGCATATCCTTGCACCTCGTGAATAAGAAATGAACTTGCAATAGAATTCTAGTTAATCACATTGAAAAACACTGTCAAGCAAAAATAAAAACCTCAAAAGACCTATTGTAATACATATCTACTGTATGCAGTATTATAAATATTGGCGCCCATACACATATTCCTGAATATATGTATGTTCACAAACACACAGATATACACATAGGTAGAGGTTAGCATATATGCGACATGAGTCAAAGGCAAAAGAGAAACAGTTTTTAAGTGAATGGTTCAGAGAGATATGACCTACAGTACCATGGTAAACACACTGTGGTGCTTGGTCATTTTTACTGGCAGCTACGGATACAAAGACAGCATTACCATTTCCATTGTGCTGTAGGAGACACATGCTTTTTTCTCTACACATTGACGAACGAGACAAAAATGAAATTCATCTATGACCTAAAGTCAAAAACTAATTTGAAAAATCATGAATTGATAGAATCTTTATCACAATAAACTTTAAATTGTAACCAAAATATACATTTATGCTAATCATATTAAGAACAATCTTTTTTTTTCTTGCCCTTCAACACATCATCCTCCTCATAAATGACCTTGCTGCAACCCCTTGAAAACTAGAAGAATATAAGACCCACAGAGGTTTTCCAGTGTATCGACTTTCATTTATGTAATAGTTCAATGTAAACTCTTTATCTGGGGTAAACATTTTCAGTACTTCTTTGCTCATTCAAATGTAAATGTAAATATAAAATTGAACGTCCAACATACAAACTTCTTTTACTTCTTAACTATGATACTCTTCCAATAAATAATCAAATTTGAAATAAAAATGACACTCAGAAAAGACGCCATTTATCTTTCTCTCCTAAAACAACTAGGTTGGAAAATGCTGCAAAAGGAATTGTCGGTGATGAACTAGTGTACTACCAGCCCTTATTCAATGAGAGGCAACAGATTCATCATCTCTCTGTCTATTTTGTTTTACTCTTCGAAGTGCTTGAAAGGCCCTTTCTATAAAATAATGACAAAACAGACTGACAAATAGACAAACTCTAAAATAATATAGACCAAACAAATGCAAGTCCTTCACTGATTAAGTCATTCATATATAAACTTGGATCTACATTAACTTGATTAGATTTCAGACTTTTCTCCTCATTTAAGTCCACTGTGTTTGGCAGACACCATAAAGGGAAGAGAAAGGAAAAAAGAACAATTGCAATCAGGCCACCGCAAGTACACGTTTTGCAGAATTGTCTTTTCTCTTTCAGAACAAAACAGCTGGATGTGTAGATATATATATGATATATATATATAAATATATATATATATATATGAGTGCATGACTGATGGATATGAAAGGTCCCCTCTCTCCTGTTCTGCAGACTGATGTTAAACGTAATCATCGCTGTCAGGTGAAATGGAAAGAGAGATTTCCTAAGAGCTTCTCTTCTTCCATTTATTCCCATTCTCATTACGTTGGGTCAGCCAGTGTGAACTCTGCCACAGTCCTCCGGTGACTGAGGTAATGCAGAGTGCATGATATTGTGCTGAGAATAAAAGCATGACTCTGCTGAGCAGAACCCCCCTGGAGAGAAATGGTGAAAAGAAGAAGAGAGACCTGCAGCTCCTCAGAGATAGTGGTGCGCATGATTACAGAGTCTGATGCTGCACACGCTGCCATCAGAGCTGGTACCACTTCTTATCTTTGTACTTCAGCATCATCTATAAACAGACAAGTGAAAAAGGAGAGTCAGAAATAAGGAGTTAAACTGAAAACAGCTACTTAAAGAAATGTCAGGTGCATACATCATGGGCATGTTTGGAGAAGGACTCTGCGCTAGCCATCATGGCTGCCGTTCTCTCCTCCAGCTCGCCCAGTTTCTGCCCTCTCTCATCCAGAGCTATCCGGGCGCGGGCCAAGTCTCCCACAACCCCTGATGCTGCACCCTTCATGCCCTCCATGCTGCCAGGGCCAGGAATGTGTTGGGCCAGGCTACGTGAGGCCTTACCAGCAGATGTTTCACCAACTACCAAATATAAAACATATAAGCACGAGTAAGGTTTTGCCATGTTCAGTGTTAATTTAAATAGTATCTTAGTGATTAGAAAATTATTCTGAATAAATATATGTAAAATATATGTTTTATTTATAGCTAAAGGAGTGCAATTTTATAGCGTACAAATCTGCAAGTTGAAATATTGTTAATGGGTATGCAAAGAAATACTAAAATAACAGCTGGAATCTAAAAGAGGAAAATAGCTCCTCTGTCTATACAGAATGCAAATGTGGAGGCACTGACAGAAAGCAATAGAATAGATTGAGAAAATAAACATATTGCTATGTAAATCTAAGAATCTGAGTGGATTCTGGTGTGATAGTAGGCCATTCTGTACTCACAGAGGTCTTCCCGGTCCAGAGACTGAGCTCCTCCACCAAAAAGACCTTTGAAGAAACCTCTGTTAGGAGCCTCTGGTGTCTCCACAGGTGTAAACAGCTCACTGAGCATCTCCTGGAGAGTACAGAAACATCAGTACATCAACTTTAGTTTGCATTCTTGGAAGACATACAGACTACCTTATAAAGCTTCCTAATGCTTTTATTTATTTTGCTTGTTTGTTTTTAATATAGTCTACAGTGTGCTATTTCAGGTGCTAATAAAACAAATGTAATTTCACATTCATGAGAAGAATAAATGTCTTAAAAATCTGAAAGTGTAATAGTAGTGATCTGTAAGGATGCTGTGTAGAGTCTTTTCTCTACAGTTAACATAGCTAATAATTAAACATTTTTCACTAATAATAAGCATCTGACCTGAAGATTGTCACAGGTCTCCTGGCTGTAGGTGATTCTCTGGATCTCTGTGGGAGAGGTAAGGTACAAGGCCTGACCCAGGTTAGAAAAACAGAACGTTCTGGCTATCCGCATGTCTGTCAGCGGCAGGTAGTTCACATCCAGCAGAGGCCGTAGACTGGGCAAACTGTGAAGACCCAAAGTGTAAGGACGTCAGCTTTGTTTAGAGCTTCATCTGCCATCATTTTAACTACATTTGCTATGAAATGTGCTGTACAAACACACGTATTGTGTTTTCTTTTAAAGCAAATACCAGTAGAAGCTGTCAGTGATATTACCTCAGAGTCATGATGTGCCCGTTAGCACAGAAACAAGCGATGCAGCTACTTCCGCCTATCTGCACAACATCAGCCCTCAGCACGAAAGAGGCCTCTGTGATGCTGTGTTTGTAGATGCAGGTTTGAGAGGGCACAGCCACCACCTTGGCCTGTTTCTCTGAACACAGCACGGCAAACTGGGTTTCTTGACCATCTTGTGATGAGGGAGAGGACCCTGGCCTGCGCCTCCGGCTCTTCTCCTTCTCATCGGAGGCATTTGGGTCAGTCCATGACTCGTAGGAAGGGGGCAGCAGAGTTCCAGTGTTGTCCAACAGGGCCATAGTTAAAATGGCTCCTTTAAGTCTCATTAGAGTTCCTGGACAATAAATATTGTTTTAATAAGCAATTCTTAATTTGGATTAGAGATTCCCTTCAAATTACTACAGAATGTAAGTCTACATTTTGCTTTTCTACTTTTACTGTTTGCTAGAGATTTGCAATGATATTCATTTATATTGGATTGAGCCTTTAAAATCTGTTTACTGTAAAATTGTATTAATAACATATAATGTACTGCTCTGTTGCACAAACCATCAAGACTTTGATAAAACTGTTAATGGATATACGATACAGGTAAATGATTTCCGCCACTGAAAACCAAACCTTTGGCACACATACAGTTTTGAAAACAAAATTTCTTATACACACACATTTTGCAGTATCCCTCTATCTCTCTCCTGCACCACTTCCTCATGTCTGTTAGGCAAATATTTTAAGTGGCTTAGAAACTTGTGTCCCAACACTATGGCTTCAGTTTCGGCTGCGTGTGTAGATAAGTCATTAAGGGTCATGGATGAATTATTGCAACTTTCTGGGCCACATCTGGTGAATGAAATCAAGTTCAGCTTCTTACCACATGAAGAGATGCCGACTGGCTGCTGCAGCCTCTGGTCTTCACCTGGCGGCAGACTGAGGGCCACCATTATCACAAAGCCCTGGGTGGTTCCAACCAGCATGCAGGGACTGACCAGGCTGTCTGTCTTGCGGGGGTAACTCTCGCAGAAGTGAAAGGAAGAGATGGCCTCTCGAGATTCTCTGTCTATGCTGGTTACACTAGAACTACGTGATCGGGTGAATGAGTTATCCTTGGCATCTGGACAGCAGGGTGAGCAAAAAAATAAAAGAATCAAGAAATGATTTGTGTGAAATGAAAATAGTCAGAAATTCATAGAGGACATCTTAGTGCAAACAGGAGAATTAGAGATGTTAAGGAATAAAATCCAATGAGTCAAAACACAGTTAAGAGGTTAGATCAGCTACCATATGCGTTATAAAGCGCACCTTATATCAAAGGTATGTATTTTATAGAAATTCCCAAGTACAGAAAAAAACATAAAACAACACAACAAAGCCTTCATCTAGTATATACCAAAAACATTTTTTACATTGAGATGCTCTAGCATAGACTAGATCCCAAGATGCAATTTTCATTAAATGGTTCTCAATCTGCTTTTTAGCAATTCAAATTGACAAAACATTCTCAATGTGAAAAAATGTGTTAGATATGCATGTAGCACTACAGTCAATCCCAAGGCAAAACTGGTATTTGAGAAGCAAGATTTTTTTTCATGCCTCATTACTGTGCTGATGGCGGCTGAAACATAAGCTTTTACCCTCTCAAAAAGGCTAATGAGGGGCCTCAACAGAAACAAGAAAAAGATATGTGACACACAGAGGAAAGCTAAACACGCCGCCTGTCATGTGTGTTTTTCATAAGATAAAACTGTAAACAAGAGAAGGATTTTTTAACAGTCAAGCCAGCTCAACTTGCTCAAAAAGAAGGGAACAACCATTGTGAGAGGATTAGTGTCATATGTCAACCTGTTCACAATAAAAGTCCCAGCAGAGATGGGGGTTAGTACCAGTTATCCCACTTCAGCCCAAGCCAGGTCATGGCTGGTCCACTCACAGAAGCCACGGGGTGACTTAATTTTACAGATGCCTCCCTTCTGGCCCATCCTGGCTGCCACCTTGCCTTTGTTCATACAATAAAAGGCATCTTACATGTGAGAAAGTGTCATTGTTGGAACATCTCCTCTGCTTACAGTGTAAATGGAGACAAAGTGTTCATCTCATTGTACAAAATAACTGGAGTCTCATATTAGTTACTAGACAATAACCAGTCTTCTCACTTATGTATTTCACAGTTGTCTGCCTAATACGAAGCGTAAAATTCAAATGACAACATGGACACCTGTAAATAAATGTAAAGATTAAAAAAAAGAAAAGAAAAGAAAAGAAAAGAAAAAAGAAACAAAGTCATTAGTTTTGGCTTACCATGATCTGGCTTATGCTCACCAGATGAGCTAATTTTCCGTGACATCTTGGCTGTAACAGAAACAAATACCCCAATTTTATGAGGACAGAATAATAACTACAAATGTAAATTTTATTGTAGAATCAAAGGTTGTTGAAATAAGTCTGTTAAATATGTTAATATGTTTTTACTGTGCAAATTAGAAATAAGGTTGTGATTTGTGATCACACATATTGTACGACAACTTATGGGATACATACACAATATATGCTATATATATGCTATATGTTGCGACCACCCTTAGAGAAACCCTGAGAATACAAATGAGGTCGAGAAGCATCACAGGCAATCAAAAGGCCTGTAATGTCAAACAAAGCAAGAGGCGGTGAAGAAATAAAGTAATTACAATTCAGAAAATATACAGTAGTTACGCAAAGAGAGTGGGAGGAAGAGGGGAAAAAAAAAAATCAGTAAGTAGCCAAACAGATATCACTGAACTGAAGCCCTGGAATCAGAAACACACACAGCCAGCATCTACATTCGAAGAGAAATAACTCACTTAAATGTTCAAGTGATGTGGTTAGACATTAGTCTGAAAGATTGCAGCAGATTTTCTATGCTTTTGAATCATATAAAAGTAATGTCTACCAATTAAGCATACATAATTTTGTCTATGGTTGTGTAACAACAGCTTAAACAGCTTTTATTGTGGCAAAATTCTGCATAGAAAATCTGAGGGCTGAAATTTAAAAGACGTCCTGTCATGCATTTGGTAAAGACTCCTGATTAGTTTCATAAATCAACTATAAAACCCCCAAACCACGTGATTAGTAAAAATACATTTCTTGAATGCTCTTGTTTCTCTCATTGGCACAAGAAGCACAGATTGGTGTAGGATTAAGGCACAATGTGGTTAGAATGCTGTCACTCAGAGGGAAAAAGTAAGTTATCAGAAAGGATACATCTGGATGATACACTACCAAAGTCACTGGCAACCGTCTTGGAAAAGCGTCTGCTTTTCGACTTCACTGGAAATAAGGTTCAAAAACACAAATCAAATAACTGCAGCCATTTAATTCATGCTTAAACTAAAGGGGATATCCAGTTGTTAACAATACAGTACCCTTCTCTATAAACTTCTGTTTTCGCTCATCATCTGAATTGCACGGTGAGGTAGGTCCTACATGACAAACAGCAGCATTTTTAAAAAATGTGTGTTTGTAAAATGATTATGTTTATTTGGTATGAAGCACTGAGACTTACCTGAAGTAGGTGATTTGCAGCGGTCCTCTGAAGTGTTGGACCCATCATTGGAATCGCAAAGTGCTGTGGGACCCACAGAGGTTGTAATTAAGCATGGCAGACTGAGTTATGCTCTTGAACTGCTCAGAGAAACTCTTACTAAAACTGTGGATTCTAATACTACATTTATAGTAGTAATACTACAACAAAGACAGAAATAACTACCCATGAATGTAACAAATAAGCCACACTTGAGTTCCCAAATCTGATCTGATTGTCTAGTAAAACAGGTGGCAGGGCTGAGAGATGCACAAACTGACTGTGTTACAGCACTGACAAGTTAAAAAACTGTATCCGAGCTCATGATCGTGAACTTTGGGGAACTCTGGATTTTTTATATGAAAATCAGACAGGTGTATCCTTATTACAAAAATATTACTGCAGGAAGGAGAAGAAATTCAGACACAACATGACTTACTGTAATGAGATGAGCGTAGTTTTTTCACAGACTCAGTATAAAAGTTAGAAAGTCTGGACATGCAAGACGCCACATTTGGAATGTCTTTATCAAATCACAGAAAGAGACCAAGAGTAAAACAGTGAGACAGAAAAATGAACAGAAATCATAAGAGAAGAAAGATGCGAGTCTCAGAGGCTTGCTGCTGCATTCGTAAATTAAATTGTAAAAAAATCTATTTCTCTTATAGCATCTCACATGGAACTTAAAAATTGAATCTAGCACCAGACCACTGAGACTGAAATGAATGAATACAAATAGTGAATGACAGGATGATTAGACACAAAGAGAAAAAAGAAACAGTAATTGACGTTACAGAAACAGCTAGGCAAAAACAAGCAAGTAAAAAGGCTGGTGGACTGTTTTATCATTCAAACAAATCAAAAGATAATTGTATTACAGCAGGGCAGCAATAATACAGCCTCCACTCAGAATGCACAGATCACTAACATGTCTTTGCACTGTCCAACTGAACAGATGGAGAATCTGTTAGTGATGCCCCCTGTTGAGGGAGTGGAGCTACTACAGGGGGTGGTGCTCATGGTGCGAAGTCAAGGCTGCTGCCATGTGTCAGCACTGCCTCTCTAATCCACATCTAACAGCCAGAGCCGCTTCCACGACTTTAGCATCACAAAGGAATAACAAATGTGTTTATTTCTGGGACGATAATGTTACCCATGGCAGCACTTACAGAGTGACCAACAGAAAACATCAGACAGAGGTATTTTACTATTTTCATTAAAATGAGCTCAGTGCAGCTCACCTCCGGAGGGCTGCCGTGCTTTGCGAGGGGAACGAGGCTGTCTGTGGTAGGGCTCCGATGGGCTGTACAGCTCTGATGTTGCCATGTTGAGGAGCAGAGTTTTCTGGAGGTAGTCCACCACAGCCAGGCCATTACTGTTTCCAAACACCACACTGAGATACAGGAGAAATAATGCAAGAGGTGACGATGATGATGGACCTGGCAGATGTAGGATTAAGATGCTATTTTTGTCCTTACACCAAGCAGTCATTATTTATATATATGCTATACATATGTGGATTCTTATTTTCTGCCTTCTGCATGACAGAATTCATAATTGACAAAAATTTAACACAAAAATCTACTGGTCAGGCCTGGAAAAGTGTGGGTGTAAAAATAAAGTGATCTCAAGACAAAATATTAAGTGGCTGACTGAAAATACTTACAGGCCATAGGAGGAGTTGATAGCCAGGCTGGTGATCTGCTGAGGAGGCTCCCCGCTCACCCAGACCAGCTGGATCACCAGCTCCACCTGGAAGCCCGGAGACTGCTTCAGTGGGGAGCTCCGCACCCTGCATCAAGCACACAGCAGGATGAGACAGCAAGACACAGTTTGAACTGATATGAATTATAACCCTCTGGGTAAGCCACACTAACAATATCATCATTTACTGTTATTATTACTTTTCCCCATTTTGCTGTCAAAACATCTTCATCATGTTTAATATATTTATAGAGAGGATTTTTCCTCCAGTAGTGATGTGGACATTTTATAAATGACTGAGCAGATGAATGGAAGGAGAAAATCGATGAGTACCTACATCTCTTACTTAAAAGCATCAGTTTTTGGTCTGCTCAGTGACAGCCAGCTTCATAAAGACAGAAACAGCTGAACCTAATTCAACTTAAAAAAAAAAAAAAGAATAAGAAAACATAATAATTGTCCATACTGCAGGCATGGTATATTATCCCGTGGTCCATCAGAGGAGTTGCTGCCTGTGGAGGGCTGTAGGGGTGGTTCACTCTCCTGAGGGCTGGAGGGAGCTCCTGAAGTCGGCAAAGTAGGAGTCTGCTCCCCTCCTGGGTCAGGAGAGTCCACGTCGCTAAACTCACTCTGCATCCGCACTTCCAGAAGCTAAATCCAAGAAATGAAATACAAAGGACTTAAAACAGCATCATTATTAGACCTCCACCCTTCAAAATACCTGCTCATGCTTCTCTCCTGTTGAATAAAAACCATACTTGAAAAGAGAAAAACACAAAGCAAGCCATCTCTCAAATAAAGATTTCAAGATTCAAACAGGGGTTAGTAGCAGTCGTCTACTGCTACATCATTGTGGACAGTGAATGTTTACCCACCTGCACCACTTCAGTGGTGACTTCTTGTTTGCTGAACCTATAAACGATAACATGGGCAGACACTCCAGCCACACAGAGCATCCTGCTTTCAGGGCACCACGACAAAGTCTGGATGGCAAATGGGTCCTCCTCTACTATATCTGTACTTGGCTTCTCCTCTTTACCACGGGACCTCTCGAACACCTTGGCAGTCTTAAGCTTGTACAGCACTTGAAGCATTACTTTAAGGGGAGCGGAAAAAAAAGTTATGAAAGAGATGTGGTTATTCAGACTGCAGTCAATGTACCCATGATAGAAACTCAAAATAAGAAAGTCAAAATAGCACATGAGGTGTTACTTTATGTTTCAGTTGGTATTAAAACTGTACCACCACGGTTAGTAGAATTTGGTTGTGCATAAATGCTATTTTAAAAAATGTAACTGATGTTCTACACAAAACCTTTGCACCCTGCTTTAAAGCTCTGGGTGAAAATCCAAAGCAATATGATTGCAAATTACAGTATTTTATAATTCTGCTTTTATGTGTCATGCGATCAAGATTTTACATAATTTAGCTTCTGGTCCCATCATCGCTGCCATTTACTAGATGTATATTTATATACAGAGCTTTGGTGCACCAAATACAAAAATTGCTATTTAAAAATACATCCATACACATTACACATAAAACAAATAACTAATATGACTCACATGCAGAAGCATCCCAAAATTTGAGCGACCCATCAGCATGTCTAGTTTGAGGGGAAATAAGGAGAAAATATATTAATTTACTGTATGTGGGTGATTCAGAGTTGCGCATGACTCACAAATTCATTCTTGATTTGTCACTAACCCTGTGATTATAATCTCGGGGTAACTCTGTGTACCTTGGCCCCAGTTCCCCCCGCTAATGGGCCATTCCTGTGAAAATAAAAAAAAAAATTTAAATTATGAAATGCAATAATATTCACTCTCTACATCTTTATTCATTTATTTATTCATTCTCAACAAAAAGCACACTTCTCCCCACAACTGACAGTTTAGAAGTATATTTGCAGAAATTAATTCTTCCC
>OMLM01001385.1:12372-31370 GCA_900302695.1 Helostoma temminkii
GAGAAGAAATATACCTTCTTGCTGTAGCCTTGTCTCTTTTGCCGGCTGCCAATGGAGTAAAGTGCAGGAATAAGTTCGTCAGGACAGTCGGCAAAGTACTCACAGCAGGTCACTGGTGACTCATGGATACCCAGAGGATATGGATTCTCAAATATTGGGTACCTGTCAAGACAGTACCATGGGTCAAATCTGAAAATGAACCTCTATATAACTGTTTTTTTCAACATGAAAGGAAAATTAATGCAAATCAATGATGTTAAAAAACCTGACTCACTAAATATTTCAATGTGAAATCGCCTGAGAGTGTAATTTTACAACACTAATTGTTTTATTGTAATTTTAAATATTTAATTTTAAAAATTTGTAACATGATGTTAATATCACAATTTCTATCACAAAGTGTTAATTGGCTGAAAATGAATAACCCACAGTCACGGCTATAGTTTCACTCGAATATCAATGATAGTGATATGATCTATGACTCATGATACTGGTCTTTCTGGTCATAATCAAATAAATATAAATACATATTCTGCACCTCTTGCCAAGTAGAAATTGCCGAAATGACCTGAATTAAAGAACATAAGTACAAACTGTTGCTTTAAAGTAAAAAGAGCATTAAACTTAACTGGAAAACAATTCTAATAGTATGTAAGTTTTAGTTTAAAAACAAAAATACTGTGTCAGTTTTATGTATTTGTTTATTGAATAAATTATTATTACAGCATAAGATGGACGTCATTTATTAAAGTCTGCATTAGATGTTTCTGCAGACAATATGACTATATTGAAATACTCATCAAGTATGTTTGTATAGTGTGTGACTACAATACCCACATTCTGTGACACATCCCAAAAAAGAACACAAACTATATTTAGAAAGTTGGATAATTACCCAATTTGTCCGAGATCTATTACAACTAAATCCTTCTCGAGGAGGACCACCACAGCATATGGCTCCTGATAGTCTGGCAAACAAAACAGCACAGAATTAACAATGAGCTAATGAAGATTTGGAGACTAATGAATAAAACCTGTCTGAGGTTTGTCGTGTTTGAGGGAGGGGAGTATCACAGCTCACCATTAGGATATGGAGTTTCACACAGCGTTAGGAAATCTACAATGGGGTAGTCCATCTCCAGGACAGCAGTGCTCTTTCCATGCATCACAGTCAGACACGCTCTCCTTCCCACTGTATCATAGGACAGTCCTCCAGACAGGACCATGAATGGATCGCTGAGTTAGGCAAACACATACCAACATTTTAAGTGCTTATTCAAGACATTTCGGTTCATTGTGAAGGTAAAACGTGAAATGGGTGAATGGGTGAAGAGGAACACCAACATTTTACAGTTGTGCTTCCTCTGGAGATACTTTGGTCCCATTTCAAGAGTATCTATGTCAGGAGAAGCCTACTTTTTAATTATAATGACAACTATATTAAACATCGTCCTCTAATACCTGAGAAAAAAATGAAGGGATAATTAGATCAATTTCTGTGAAATGGTTAATTTCTATGTCCCGTTTTATAAGAAAGTTTAGTTGTTTTACTCTGACACAACAATCCTGTTCTCTTTAGATAATTATACCTGCGTTAATATTGTTCAAAACATAATTAACCTTTGACCTCAACGGCAAATGACTTATTGTCATAAAATTAAATCTCCCAGTTACCGATGACTCTAAAACAAAGCCTGTGAGAACATTAAAATCATTACACTGGGCCTTTCCAGCTTTCCACCTAAATTCCACCAGCAAACTGTCAACAGGATGACCCTTTAGGTAGAGTTTATGATTTTGGGATAGAATAACAGGAAAGGTCACTTTCAGTACAGGATATGGATTCAAACCAGAACGGGTTAAGACACAGGATGGGAGTTGACTTGCTCCAAGCACACTTACCCAGACCTTGTTGTTTTGTATTCCACCTTCAGGATAGGCTTGCATGGTTCTGGCTTTTTTCCATCCTTAGGCTGCTTTCCTGGGGGAAGTCAAGTGTTAAAAACGTGTTCAACTTTAATTTGCAAAAGTGCAACAACACATGTGGTGTATACACACATGTTTTGTACTAGTCGGACTTCTAGAGATTAGGGATGCATTAAGTTATACAGTATGTGCCATTATAGACACAGGTGGCTTCCACTCAATATGCCTGTGTATGTGTGTGTGTATAAGCAATTCAACAGTGAATATGTGACAGTTCCTACCATGTGGTGTGATGATCTGTGCAGGCTTGGTGGGGGCTCGTACATTCCATGTGGTCAGAGTGCCATCAGAGTGACTGCAAACAAACTGTTTACCCTCATGGTGCCAAGCGACCGAGTGGATCGCCTGAAAGACATCATTAGCGTGACACATGAAGTACGTGCACAAGTTTACAGCTGTGCAATAATGAACAAAAAGTATTGGATATTTAAAGGATAAGGCTCCAAGCTCATTCATTCACACTCAAGGCATCTCAAATCTTCAGATCAATGCAGCTCTATAGCACAGAAATTGAAGCTATTTCGGGCTTTGCCTATATGGGCTTATACTTTGTAGAATAAGATGATTATTGTGGTGTATTCATTTAATCACTGTGCAATTTAGATCATCTTCAGACTTTTAATAGTGCCGAGCATCATCAAGCATCAAACTTATTATTTTGAACCTCTGGTAAAAATCTGCTCATCTTTTTGAAACAGAAATTTTATTTGATCAGTTCATAATTTTGTGTTATGGTACTAATACAATAATCTACAAAATTAATGGTTTCACGTTCCAGTATCTGATCTTACTTACAATTTGTATAATATAGACACTAAATGACAAACATCTCACATGATGAAAGTGATAGATTAACAAGACTAAACATGTTTTAGAGACGACAGTGAAACTTGCTGGTATCTTCACAAAAACTGAGAGTAAAGGAAACAATGCCTTACCTCATCATAATTGTAGCGATAGTCAGCTTTTTTAGACTTCAAATCCCATAACACCACCACTCCACACTCAAATCCAATAAGAAGCTACAATAACAAAAGATGCAAAGCACGGATTAGCACATTCTGCATATGCTGTATAAGTGAGCACAGTTAACATGTATAGTGTACTGTATATTACTACAGTCTATGGTCTTCTTTAACAACATGAAGTACTGTTGTATTTTCTTTGACAGAACTATGCAATGCACTATGCACTATTGTCATGATTTTCTCCCAGTGTGACACTGTGAAAAGTTTGTGTAAAAGATTAGTCCAGGAACAAATCTCTCTCTCTGATTTTGACAAGCCCAATTTGTCTGTCATCTAATACAACTAATAGATCTACTTGACAAATCTAATGTCAACCATTGGCATTTTAATTAGCTGAGAATGTTCTGCTATAACTTTCCATAGTGGATGAAAACGTTGTATTGGCAGTATGTTGTCTGTGCTTGGGCAGATGTGCTCAGAAAAATGAAAAGTGCAACACCAGACAACAATTTCGGTATAGCAATGGATCTTTTTTGTACAGGCACTATAATATTTAACTATCAGTCACCTTTCCCTCGTCCATGGGGTTATCACTGATGTGCACGACAGGCCCTGGGTGTGTCTTGGTGGATCTGTGCAAGTAAAGAGACAGACAGAAGGAAACATACAGTTTTAGTCAGTTATTCATATTTATATTTGGGTTGTGTGGAAGAACATGATGTACCTGATGAGTAAACCCATTTGATAAATGTCTAAAACATACAGTGCGGTGCAGCTTTTAGAGAAAGAGTAGAGGCATTAGGGAAGACAAAAAAGGAAAAAAAAAAAGCTAGAAATTGTGGTCAAGCTCAAAGACAGAAAGGAACATTGGAAGATGAAAATGTGCATCAGTACACTAGAGAAAGACGCATGACATATGAGCGAGACAAACAGAGAGAGAGAGAGAGAGAGCAGGGTCACATGAGGGTCTATGAGAGATTATAGAGTATGGAGACAGCATCACCGTGGCAACAGAGCAAGGGGCATGGAGGAAGTGAAAGTCTGGCCTAAAGAAAGTGTTGCAGCCTCTGAATGTGGTCTGGCTCCAGTAGCTAATGATCTCATTGCTGCTGATGAGTCGATACAGTCAGAGATGTAACAGTGAGTGAGGCAGGGTTGGAATATGAATTCTAGTCAGTGAGCATAACAACAATCTATGGTGAATTTACATAAATATTTGAATACACAGTAATCTGAACAGAACAGTATATAGAACAGTATAACAGTAATAGAACAGTATGTAGTATGTCTCATACTTTCTGTACTAACTAAAAAAGTAGCTTTATACTATTTTACAAGCATGATGACTAGTTAAGTTTAAATTTAGAGGTAGATTTAGTGCGGCCATTTTCCATTAAAAAACTAAATATGATTATTAAGACTGTCCGCTGCAGGAGACCTTCAGTAGAAAGTGAATCAACAAGTTTGCAGACAGAACAAACTATGTGTCAGTCTATCAAGAAAAGGCAGAATGTTATGTTTTAAATTCCACATTACAGCTCTTTTCTTTAATTATTTTCACAGTCAGACACACAAAATCATTTCCTATCTCAATTGCCTGTTCCTGAGAGATAGATCTGAGCTGATGGCATACTTTGGTGTTCTGACACTTTCAACTCCCAGATCTAAGACACCAATTTATCAAATTTCACCAGCAGCTTTGCACACACAGTTTTATACTCCACTTCCAATTTTAGCTGCCAGTCACTGTCTCAAATTATTTTTTTCCTTTACCAGTGGGACAAGATGACTAGAAAAACTAATTAGAAAGACTTACGGTTTTCATCTACAGTTCCATTATTTGCACAGAACCAGATGTTGTATACAATTATAACTAAAACATTTTAATATTTCTGTTTGTGTTGTGATAGTGACAATGATTTTATCATCTGAAATCTGAATTTTACCAGCATCTGTTGTCTGCCAAGATTTATCTGAAACTTGAACCGCAGTACAACATATACGGATGCACAGGGTGTGATGTAAAAATCCTTGTGATCCTCATAGTGGGTGTTTACATGCAAGAGTGGGCGGCACAGTGTAAGTCACTGGGGTTATCAAGTGGGTAATTCCCATCACAGAAGTTCCATTGCATCAGGTAGCAAGACACCTCCAGAACTCCTAAAAGCAAATTCTGGCCTGGCACCATCACCACCTCCATACCACCCTCACACTGACCATAGCCAGAGTATTGTCAACTCAAAGCACAAACTGTATCTGAAAACACAGGCGTCCACATTTCTTTGCATTTCAGAGTTTACTGGTAAAGTGTCAAAAACACAAGTGCACAAAGAAGATATGCAAATAGCAAGTGAGCAAAGCAAGAAAAAAAAAAAGGGGGATTGTGAAATACAGACTCACAGTTCGATGGCTTTGTTCCACATAATGACGTAGCCTGAGAGAGTGAAGGACTCCACGTTGACGATGTGAATATTTCCTCTTTCTGTGCCGATATAAAGCCATTTGCTCTGGAAGGGCAGGTGGCAGTATGTGATTCTGTAGGAGGAAATCAGGATCCATCACAACCAAGCTTTTCATTATCTTATGACTCAGTCCCATCAGGAGTCAGTCCCATCCCTAATCATGCTGGTCCAACTGGAAGGACTAGCAAGTGACTAAGATTTAATTACAAAGGCCTTGCTCTGTGTCACACTAATGAAGGCAGACTATATATAGACTAGTGGGGAGCAGTCGTAGAGTACGTACTGTTATCTTTTATCAACTGGTAGGAAGAAACATTCACTTGTAAAACACATCGCTGTGTCAAATGGATAAGGACGATGCTGCATTGTCTACACATCATACTGTGCATGGACAAATTTCTTTCTTTCCTTGTCTCTCTCCAAATAAGAAAAAACATTGAATTGATGATTGCTTCTATTAAAGATGTGTCAAACGTTTTGGGCTACATGAGGCTAAAAAAAACAACAACATTTCATTAAAACTGTTATGGAAAAAGAGATACAAGCATTCACTTGGAGGCATGTTTCTGATCACCTGATGAGTCAAATTTTCATTATTGCATATTTTTCTGCTCTCTGCCAACTCCTGAAAAAACTATTTGGTACTGTATTTAATTAGCCCTTTTTTCTGCATGAGACATTGCTACTGAGTGCAGAATCTGACCCCTTTCATACACATGTTCATTTGATCCATTGTTAGTGTTGCACATAAAAAAAATAAATCACTTCATGCGGATTCAAGTTTGAAATTTAAAACTTTGCATCACCATTTATACCCAGAGATCAAATTTTCACAAAAAACACTTTGAATGGCCCGAGATGCCTGTATATAGCTATATACAAATAAATGAATAAAAATTCAAGAAATGTAATGTTATTTTAATACAGCATTTACACATTTTGCTACAAGGCACTAGTACTTTACCCTGATCTCAAGAATTTACTTCTCCTGTTTGTTTAAAAAGGAGAACCCCAGTTGCACAACCGCAAGAGAACCTAAGGCAAAAGTTCTGCTAACAACAGAACCGCTAATTATACAGTGTGAAGCAGCTGTGAAGGCCGTTTCCAGATTTAGCAGTGAGAGGACTGTGTCTCTGTACCTCTCCCTGTTGAACTTGAGAGAATGCAGGATAGCTGGGATTTTTTGCCTCAGGTTCCACAGGTGGATGCTGTCGTCAGCTAAGGCACTCACCAGCGCCCCCTGTGGAAAAGGGTCAGGAGCAAGTGGGTTATTAGCATGTGGACTGGTACAGGTTGAGCTACAAAGCTAGTATTAATGTGTTCAGTGTGCTTGCTAAAGGCACAGTTCACAGTGCTTGTTATGCTTCATGGTCTATTAACACTGAATAGCACCAGTGTTTACATTGCTTGCTAGTAAGAATATAGACAGACAGATGCAGGAGACTGACAGGGAATTAAGGAGTGAAGAGGATATGGAGAGATGACCAAGAAAATAAGGAATAAGAAGTGGCAACAAACCTCATTGATCAGGAACTGGAGCTGGATGACAGCAGCACCGCTCTCATGCTGACAGTAGCACTCCACACCCGCGCGGCCAAAGCTTAAAGTCATCTCAGTCAAAGAAAACTGCCTGTAAAGTTCAATCAGAAATGTGGAGAATACCACACCAAACAGAGTGTAGATTACCTGATATAATAACCCTGAATAATTCCTTATGGATTATTTTTTAAACATATTTGTTTATTGAATAAAATTACAAATAGAAATTTGCCCCTGCTCTTCGTTTTCATGAGAAAATGTAAGTTGTCATTTTCAGCTTACATTTCGAAACACGCACTGCCAGTAACATAAAACAAATCAAACTACCGAGTTATAAATAAAATCAGTGGGCCCTGTCTGCCTTATTTATTCACATGCGTCAGTCAGTATGACGGCAGCCAGATTAACTTAACTCTCCCCTCTCTCTTCTGCACTGTTCATATCAGAGAATCCCTATCTGCTATCTATCCATTGACAAAAGACTTGTAGACTCAATATGACCTGTGTGTGAACTAAAACAAAAACCAAATTACTGCATGAATACCAAAAAGGAGACTGTGGCCGCAGTGGAGCACATACTGTAGGTCCAAGGACTGAACGTATTATACAAAGGCTTCCAAATATGTTGCACAGAAACCAGGATGTTCATGAGGAACATCGTGTCTACTTCAACCACCCTGTAATCACTTTCACACAGCTAGTATGTGCAGAGTCATCCACAACAGTACAAAAAAGAAGGAACCAGCACAGGATCTAATCATAGAAGGAGCTTCTAGACAGATTATTTGGAGACACAAAGAGAGAAGGTGAACTGCTTCTCATGCTTTTAATGCAAATATGTCAAAAAAAAAGCTCCAGAACAGACAACTGTGTTTTCTAGCTCAGTCTATTTTGAGCTGACACAGCATAATTTGTCTCAACAGGATTAACCAAGCTGTGATCAAACAATCCCTCAGTGCCTTAAACAAACTAAGGTGGGGTTGCAGGAGATTGTTTTAGAACAGCTTTAACAGTGGGCATCATTTCTGCAGAAGGATGGAGGCAAACAGACACTACCAGACTTTGTACTGGCACCTTTTGAAGTCCTCTGGCAACTGAACTCACATTCACCCGTGACCTTTCTGTCCTGTTTTAGCTCCGGGCTCCACAAGTTCTCTACAATATTTTCCGGAATTACTTATGAATATCATGGCTCGACAACTCCACAGTGGAGGAGGAAGAGTCATTAAGTCTGTTTCATAACATCTGGTTGTGCATAAATAAGAACAGCGTAGTAGTCTACAGAGCAAAAATGTTAATAAGTAACACTGCTGTGCATTGAATATTGCTGCTTTAGCACAGAGCAGGACCACCTCTACACGACTATTACTGTTGCTACAAGCTACTGTTACAGCCTGTTTGGTTTTCTGTGAGCATTAAGTGTCTACAGGCTGAACTCATTGTGTTGCACTGTAGTTTAATGGTGCTGCTGACACAAGCTAGTTTTCTAGGCTAGCAGGAAACTACTAAAACTCTCTAAACAAGACTGTTACAATGTGGTGAGAAAGTAGAACATTCTGAGGAAACACTTCATTATCAAACATACGATCGTATAAACCACAGATACAAACTACATAAATACTACATTTGGAGTAAAATATGTGTTTCCAATTGTGTCTTTATTTCACCAGTGGAAATTCTGGGATTGTGTGAATACAGGAAGCTGTGTTACATTACTGAAGTGTGACTTTGCATGTGATAAAAATTTTTTAATAAGGGAGTAAAATTTCCTGTCACCCTCCACTGGCCATGTGATTAGATTCAAATGGTTTGCCGGATTTTAAAATAAGGATAATAAATAATAAAAATAGTAGTGGTATCAGCAGTAGATATGTGTGCACATTTAAATCTTTAACTTTGGTAAGAAAGACCACACAATTTCTCTCTCAACCTTTGGACTTTCCACTTTCTTCCTGAGAGTTGAACATCACACACTATAGTCACACACCTTGAGCAGCAGCACTTCCTCATTTGGTAAACCAATGTGGTTGACCACAACACTTCAACATATCAGCCTTTCTCGCGCAATCATCTGATAAACATCAAGACAGGAAGTTTTCTTAGTCATGCTAACTCACAAATGAAAGAAAAGGTTCTCTGCAGCCTCTCTATAAGTTAAGGTTAATAACTGTTCATCGTTGGCAGTTCTTTGATGTCGGCTTAGTGTGTCTCCACCCGCAGTGTCACAAGAAGGTGAAGCTGCAGGCTAGGAGGCTGATCTGTTTAACAGAGCGCTTGCACTTGAAGCTCATCAAAACAAACATGACCAGTAACCTTCAAGAGTAAACCTGTGAAAGAATTTATCAACATTCCACCTAACTGAAGAATGCAGAAAGGAAAAATGAAGCTCAGTTTTGAAAAGTTCAAAACGTTCACTGCCTTCATTCCCTTGTGGGCCAAAATAGTCTTAGTAGCAAGTTTGCCAAAATGTAAAGGCACGTGAATTGGACGGAGCAGTAAACTGTCTACAGTAACACACTGATTAAAACACTGTACTACAGACAGATCTTGTACAAGCAGACATTTATTGCTTGTAGACACCTCATTGAGCTTATGTCTACTGAGCTGTGGCAGCATTTCCAAACTCCAGGGGCAATGAGGTGGATCGATACAGCCTGTCATTTGATAAATGGACCAATTGCCTGAATGACACTAATGCCATCAGCTCCACCTTACACATTAGGACAGCATGGAAGCGGTGTGTGTTCTCTGGGAGTTGCCCTGTAAACACAGTCCTCTCTTAATCTGGAGGGGTGGATAAAGACGAGGAAGGAGACACTTCCAATGAAAATCTAAATAAAGCAGGTTGCTCTCCCCTGCAGGATATTGGTAGCAAAAAGGAAATCTTGTGTTTCAACACAATAGGCTAACCCCGAAGACACATTTCATCATAACCTGGATATGATCACACTGTCACATGCAGCATTTAATAGTCTGTAATGCAGGGGGAGTTTTGCTGCTGTGACTCATGGATCCTGCTGGGTTAGCTATAATGACACAGTTTTATCCTTGAATACAAACAAATACACTGCTGCCTGAGGGGCCACAAAGCACTGGAGCAGCTTGATTACGTGCAAGTTGTGCAAGTTCAATGATGTTTACAGCACGTATGAAGTGGCATTCTGACACAGACTGGGCAGCACAGTTGATGAGGTTGGCTCCTCGGCATATGGCAGAGGAGCTGTTCATCTACTGCAGAGATCTCACTAATGAGCCTGGGTGATCCAAGAGAAGGATGCTGCTGGCTGTACAGAAACACATCATATCTAGTGTCTGCATCTGAGCCCTCAACTTCACTCTCTGTGGTTTGGATTTTCTTTTGTGGTGGTGGATAAAAAGAGGAAAAGACAAATCGCTTAGTGTGTACATTCCCACACTTAGATTTCTGATGGGTGGCTTGGTCATATGCTGTTTTCGAGAAAGGACATCAGGAAGATGTGAGTCTGGCACTTGTTCTTATGTTTGTGTGTGTGCACACAAGGGGGGGAGGATGAACAAAAAAAAAATACAGGAATCATCCAAGCTTTACTTTCCTTTAAACCACATCTTTCTTTGTTTTAATTTTCCAGAGAATAAAAAAGGATACAGCCTCAAAGCTCCAGTCTGAGTCCCGATGGCCAGGATTTTCTGCACAGGGTCAAAAGCCATTGAGGATGGTTGGTATGGGAAGCCATGACGCACAGTCTGCGGGAAAGAGCAAAATTTATATGAGACCTTCCTTCAACTAATCAATCATGTGCTGCACAGCAAAGCTGGTATTAGTTGAGAAAAAAACATTATCATAATCTCCTAAAAATGTAATCCATCAGTGTGGAAAATTAGTCTCATTTTTAAAATAAATGAGATAAAGAATAAATATTTGTGCAAATGAGGACTGGAGGTTTTCTGACACGTGCCTGACATGTGTGCAGACTCACTTCTGTAAGACATCAGTATATTTCATTTTTTTCCCCCCATCCTAAGACTGAAATTTGCAGACTCAGAGTGTGCTTCACTGCCAGGATCTTACAGTGCCCCAGCTACCAAAATATGATCATCATCAAGCATCTATAACTCAATTGTTTCAGATCACAAACATTTCCCAGCCATCCATGAGCTCTGTACTGCTTGCAGCAGGATTACATAACAGATATACTGCCACAGCCAGTAACCTGGGGACCTGACCTCTTCCAGTCCCAGCTGGGGCAGGGGCTGGTGGACTGGGTCTCCAAGATGTACAACATGTTGCACACGCAAGTGAAACCTTCCCAGCCAAGCTTAATAAGCATGCATGGTCATGTACGGTTATTAAACTATGCATGACAACACATTAGTTGGAGGAAATCATGTGAGAATGGGATTTAAAGGACAGCTTCACAATCACAAGCTGTTCACTGAAAAAAAATCAGTTGCCGTGATCAGTCCTACTATTTACACTGTCCCTAAAAAATCCTTCTAAATATAATTTTAAGGTAAGTGACGTGTGTTTTGGGTGTAAAATGCATGCAAGTGTAGCTGAAGTTAATATGAGGCTTCGAAAAATCTGAGTTAGACAAATGTAGTGGAAGTTTGCTGAAGTCAAGAGACCCTTTAAAACAAAATGGCCTAATTTTAATACTATCTAGAGGGAATTCTGTATGAATGACATCCTTTAACTTGTCTATCATATACTATTAAAGCCTTACAGTAACTTTTGGTGTACTGAATAAATATAAAGATGGCTACAATGAACTGTGGCTTTAAGCACAGTGATCAAATTAATACTTTTTAGTAATGTTTCAACCCAGATTCCACAATAACTGTGGGGTTTGTTACTAATTTCTAACATTTAAGTCAGGCTAGGGAATAAGATGAGTTATTACAGCAACCAAAACCACATTCATTGCGCATGCATGTGTTGTATTCACATAGACACACAGTAAGAATATGCCTTTCAAATCATTTGTCTTTGCTTCTCTGACAAACTGAAGTAAACCAGTTATGTTAGCTTAACTTGATGGAGAGAAAACTGACTTGAGGCAAAGATTCAGTGCAATGCAAACAGCCACGGTGTTTCTGAGTGGATGCAATAATGAGACACAGCCAAGCTTGGCAGTAAATGGTTGAAATGTACATGTTAATGCCACTATGGCTGTAACAAGAAGTTTAACATTTGGACTACAATTCTGGAGTGTGTTTGGTGCTATCTGCCTACACTCAAGTGATTTCCATCCCACTGAGCAGAGCTGACAGAGATGAAAACAACGCCAGTGTTTGTCCATGTTCACGCCGCTGTCATCTGACTGTCACTGTGCGGAGACAGTGTGTTAACGCTAATGTCAGCTCCCATTAACGGAAACCCACCTTGCAAAGCTGAAAATGCTCCGACTGGACAGTCTCCTGTACAACATCGTTTTCCCTCGGAGTGCCCGGCTGAGCAGATGCGGAGGAGGAGGAAGAAGAAGCTGTCAAGCCGTCCAGCACCTTCCTAATGTTAAACTTCTTCATTTTCCCCCGGTACAGTCGCGATGGTTGGCAAAGCAGATCAAGCGAGCTACCATAAATTGGATAGAGATGGTAGCTGCTAGCTAGTTAGCCCAAATAACACACAGTTAATGCCTTTCTTCACACATTTCACATGTTACGGAGGTGTTGCCAGCTCACTCTCCAAAATCACCCGAGTCACGAACATTGACTTAGCGAGTCCTTTGCAATGTCAGTGTTGATCCGCCATTTATGTGACTAGCTTTGGCGTTAGTCGACCAGGATCAATCGTTTCCGTGAGCCGTTTCCCCAGCAGCCAGAGCTCAGCGGGTAGCAAACTGGCTACGGAAACGCAGTGAGCTGCAGCGGGGATTGAGTCTGCGCTCCGCGGTCACCCGGATGCAGGGCTGGTGTTACAGTAAATTCTGTGACCCGTCACATTAAGTGACCGCGGTAGGAATTTCAGCTAGCACACGTTTTTAAGCACAACTGTTAATGTTGTTTAAGCACAACTGTTGATGCTGTGCTTAAAACTGTTGATTAAAATTGTAACTTTATGATTTGACCGTATGATTATTATTATTTTTTCATGTCTAGCTTAAAGCAACAGCTTAAACGAACAATGAAACAGGTTCGGGCTGTTCATTCCTGTCAAACAGGCCTTTGCCAGCACCCTCCACTGCCCCCCCACATGCAGCTCACCCGGGTTAAGAGGTGCCTACAAAAGCAGAGAAGCAAAGAAGTTTATCAGTTATAATAAACATAATAATGTCAAGCTTTAACCATCCAAATATATCACGTTATGTGAATATTTTACAAAAATCCCTGTGCGATTGATTGATTTATTGGTTTTGTTGGATTCATCATTACTTTCTTTTAATTTATTTTACAATTCATTTCATTTTAACTGTGCCCTTATTATTTAGAATAGACTATTTATTTATTTGTTACTATTCTTGCATTGCAGCTCAGGATTATTGATGATCTCAGGCTGCCCAAGCCTCATTATTAGCTTGAAATAATGTGAAAATTACCCTTAAAAAGTAAAAATGCACTGCACATACACTGGATACATGTTACATAGAACAAGAACTGTGGATTTTTTTGCTCCTATCACTTCTATCGTGGGGATTTTAAGAAAATATCCCAAGATGCTTGTCTGCATCCAGGTCCAGCTAAAAGAGCCAACATTTAACTAAAACAGATAATGTACACACAGAAAGGCCTCTGCAAATGACACTTTATTAGACACTAAACTGAAAAATACAATACAGAAAAATATGATAACAGCTTGTAACAACTAAATCTGTGGCAAATTTGTAAAAGCAGTAATTACCAACTAGATACCCTTATAAACTACAATTTTATATAGAGAATGTTAATCTGAAGAGCCTAAAGTTGACCCTAAAGGTTTTTTAATTTAGTTTTAAAGCCTGCTGGCTGTGTGAACCACAGAAGCCTTAACACCCATGAGCTAAGAAAGAAGAGCTGTATTCTAGACAACTATCAAGGAGCGTGATTAAGGTATGTTAGTAGTAGAGAAACATGCCGCAGATGTTATTTGGAATGGCAAAAATTGTGCATTTAATTGTTTTCATGTATAAGCCTTTTCACTAAAGACCTTTCCCACAGAAATTGCATGAAAGGACTGACCTTTAGTCAGTTAAGTTCTCAATTCAATCCATTGTCTGTGCATGGAAATAGGTCATATTTCCTCCTTCCTCAGATTCCCCAAGGAGGAAAAAACAGGGTTATTTTATCTCAGCCGAGAATTGTGCGTAAAAACTAGAAATTCTGGTTATATGAAAACTAGAAAAGGATTTGCAGTCTTTTTTTATTCTTTCCCATTTCTTTACTGTTTCAGGAATTTATAACAGGCCTAGATGAGTTGAACAGTAAATGGGGATAGCACTTAGCATTTGATTAGTATGCATTTCTTCTGTCAATTTATTTATTTATACCACATAACTGTGGCAGATAGGCAGGATGTACCCTGTATTATATTGTCATTACATTTGTTTTCATTGGATTCCCATTCTGTAAAGTGCTTTAAAATGAAGTTTATCTTTTCTCCTTATAAACCAAATCTTCTTCACTAATATGTAGTAAGCTTGGAGGTTTGAAATAAATTGTACCGAAAATGAATATTGTTTAGAACAACATAGATTCAACTACAGCATAGGGAGAAAAAAGAAAATGTTTTAAACACAATATCTCAAATTACAAGACTTGAGATATTGCAAGATATCTAAAGCACTAAATTTAAAACATACTATATAGAACACAAAATCTTGTGTTGCTATATTCCAATTACCACCTCCACTTTTTGGTTTCACTATCATGTTGTACCTCCTGTAATGCTTAATTATGATTAAGTTTTGTTTTAGAATTGCATTTATGTAAGTTGCCTAAATAAATGCACACAGGAACTGTTCTCTATTTACATCAATGAGCCTAAAACATTAGACACCTCTTAACGTACTGCAGTACGACTCCACCACCCACAATAACCTTGATAATGCACATGTAGTAGAATTATCACATTTCTAACAGTTTCAACTTATACTACTTCTAAATGTTATATTGCTTTGGAAATCTGGCTGTGTCTAAAGAGAAGAGGCTTGTTATCTCCACCAAACTTTAAAGGCCAGCATCTGTAATCATATGTATCATTTGTCTTTCTACTATGTTCAAATTGCATTGTGTTATGTTTTTAATTACATTTTGTTCATTGTTCCCACCTTTTTTGAAATGTGGTTGTATTTTACTCTCTTTTAGAAGCTATTCTGCCTAATAACGGTAAGTACTTGTATAATTTTGATACATGCTATTACTTTTCCTTAAAAATAATCTTAGTACATCACTGCAAATAAATGCAACTGTATTTAAATAAATAGAAAGGATTTAAAATATATTACAATTCCCATACAGAGATGACAAACAGATTTTCAGTGTTTCAAACTCCATTTGCTTTATATTTCTTCAAAAGACCTGCACCCCAAGACATTCATGAAGGACTTCAACAGTGTTTGTACTTGCCTGTTTTGTACACTAGATGGTGTAGTCTATCAAGGTTCAGCCTTCCTGCAATGTGACAACATTTTGTTTTGTTGGCTGGTTCTCCTTCTAGCCAAATATTCAGCACCATGGATAGCAAGATACAGATTCCTTCTCACAGATGGTCTACTCGATGAAACAGAATATCATCCTTCACCCTTTTAATACATGAGGAATCAGACGTATTAAAGAGCCGTTTTAACATAAAAAGTCTGTGAAGTAAGATGTAAATCTGGTATTTATGTGCACCTTCCACTGTGCATACCTAATTAACTGTGGTTATCATGAAATAGGCCGTTCAAGACAGCCAGAGACTAAAAGAGGCACATTAGGATGGGTATGCTGCTTTACTATTTATTGACCTATTCACAAGTCTGACTCAACTGAAATTTTTATGCAATCATGAATATATGAACAGAGCTGCTAGAGAAAACGCACACTGGATGACAGATAAAATAGGGCAATATCAATAATGCACAAGTAATGGGATCTGTTGCCGGGAGTGTGACTCCCATTCAGGCTGCCATATTTATAAACAACATGTTACCGGCTGAGCTTTTATGCCCGATGTGAAACGGTATTTGGACCATCATCTCTGTTTGACTCCTGAATTTAGGTCCCTAGTTTCTGGGACATAATATCCATAATTAGCAGTTGTGTGTTACTTCTCCCCTCACTTTCCTTCAGGCACTAATGCAACGCAAGGTAAACCACCTTCCTGGCTTTTATGGTGCAATTCACTTGATCAGCAAAATGTAAAATTGGTGTAATAATAAAGCAGGATGGAGTTTCGCATAAACAAAAAAACATTTACATGACATATGTGGACAGAGCCTGAATCTGGACAAAAGCTGCTGTGTATATTGTAGGTACCCGTTGGCAAGATGTAGAACAGTTCCCTAGATGCACAGCAAGGACACAGAAAAGTAAAACTACGGGACAGCAAAGAACAGATCGGTGTGCAAAAATAACCCGAGTAATACACAATATGTCAGTGAACATAAAGGACAAGGATTAACTCTCCCCAAATATCTATGAGGAGTAAATTAATTGCATTTACAGCATCCCATTGCTATTTCACACTGATATACACTAGTCTTTTATTCAAATGTGCCAAAATGTAACAGCCCCTCTGCTTCATTAAAGCATCACAGTTAAATATTTGGCAACACATAGTTATTAAAATCAACAAAATTACCCTCAAGAAGGCCCCACACCAGTCTTCCTCAGCGTTTACTACAATACATTATTACAGTAGAATATCATTAGCCAGATGCTCACAACGCAAGTCTACATATTTGATATTGATTAATATAGCAATAGCTATATTATTGCTAAGTTTTTAAGCAATCAGCAATATTGAAATCATTATAAAAAGTCACAGCTGTAAGTGGCTGATAACCCACCTCTCCTTGTTTCTGTCTGCGTCAACAAATCAGCAACTTGTAAAAGCATCAACCCTTAAAATAAAGTCATAGAAAGAAAAAAGGAAACTGGTGTAATGTTTGTCTATCAGTGATTTAATACAGCAGTAATGCCTTGCTTCCTGCAGTTTAGCACAGTCAGTACCACAGTCCTCTGGGTGGTGTATGTAGCAGAGTGCTACATTTTCACATGTTTCCTCCCTCCACCAAAATTAGGTCATGCTGATATCTTTTCTCTACTATTGGCCATATCAAGCCGGATGCTGTGCTTATGCATGGATCTTAGCTCATCTCACTGCGAAGTGATTAATGGTTTTTGTGCATTTGCATGCAATACAGTTAAGTAACAGTCTGGATACGTTGTTATTTGTTGAGGAATGTTTGACAGCTTAAAATACACAAATCTTTCAAGGCTTTTTTTCTCTTGCTGTTTCTGTGGTTGAGAAAACAACAGTGGTGGATGTTTCACAGTTTCTGGCCTATCATTAGTAGGTCAATCATCTGCACGTCTTGGTTCCTCAGGGAGTGTCACAGACTTTTCTCCGCAGGATATGTGTCATGCTGATCTGTTTATTAGCCTGACTGTATCAGTGGATTATCACAGAAACGAGCTCAATCATCTCAACAGAGGTGTTTATGAGGCAGCCCACACAATCCAAACTGTATTGAGAAAACTGGCAACGCAGAAATATGAATATAAAGTTATTAAATATGTAACACAGGCTCACTAGCTTTCTGAAATAGCTTCTATATTTGGTGGTTGTGGATTAATGACTTAGTATCAAGCGTTAAATCAGCTCCAGCCTTTGTTTGGCTCTTTGCCTCAGCACAATGACCGACTCCGACTCTCACTGGGATCCCGGCTCACTTTGATCCCATCCCAGTGGTGCTCATCACTGGGCAAGTTGGTGTTACACAGCATCATTTGTTTGACAGGGAAGGCACCCTCCTCATCAATATTTATATTATTCTCTAAATGGTGAGGGGAATTATGATTTTGGACACTGTTTGTGTTAAGAATTTGGCTCTGTGTTCCTGTGGGTTAATATTTGAACATGTTTTATGAGTATGCCAACGTCTTCAAACAGCATTATCACTCTACTCAATCTCCACTCTGATTGAGAGTGACTATCCCCACTTCTCTCTAGCCATCCCACTACCTACAAGTAATTGCACCCACATCAATACATCGCTCACCACTGGCACTTTTCCCACCACATTCGAACAGGCTATTGTTACTCCACTTCTTAAAAACAACTCTTGAACCAGATGGAGAACTACAGACCCATCTCCCTTCTTCCATTTCTAGCCAGAACCCTGGAATGACAAGTCTTTAAGCAGATCTTGGAATTTCAATCTCCAATAAAATTTCAATCAAAACGGTCTCCTTGATGTCAACCAGTCTGTTTTCAAATGTGGTCATTCCACTGAAACAGCCCGTCTGTCTGTTCTGTATTCACTCCAGGCTGCAAAGCTGAGGCACAGTCATCGGTTTTAATCTTACTCGGTCTGTCTGCAGCGTTTGACAATGTCAACCACCAGATCCTTCTGTCTGCAGTGGGTATCTGTGGCATAGCTCTCAGTTAGATAAGGGAAGAAATTACTGTAAAACACATTAATTTCTAATAGAACTGATAAGTGAACAGACTGATAAAGCACTTGAACCTGCTCTGAACCAGGATATCTTCAAGGACTAAATTCCCATAGTAATTTAACCTGCTGTCATGCAACTTAGTGTGGGCAAAAAATATATAAAAACTCTAGGATAACTGGAAAATCACAGTTGGCTACACAGAATAATAACTTAACTGGGTTTAATTCATCCTGCTTTTGTACAACTAAGTCGAGACATTTACAATCAAGCCCCTGCAGCTGATCCAAAATGCGGCAGCACGTCTCATTTTGATCAGCCACATGTCAAACCATCGCTCATCTGACTTCACTGGCTTATTCAAGATTCAAAGCTCTGACACTTGCCAACACAGGAATCAACTCGACTGCACCCTCCTACCTAAACATGCTCATCCATCCCTCTCTCTCTTGGTGCCAGACCGCAAAATCTGCACCCTCAGCTACCTCCT
>OMLM01001386.1:9551-37027 GCA_900302695.1 Helostoma temminkii
CATGTGAAAAAAACCTGGACAACAGTCTGTTCTGCTCCTCCCTCAGTGATCCCACTGGAGCAGTTGAGGATTAAGAGCCTTGCTCAAGGACACTTCATAGGTGAAGATGAAGAAAGGCCAAGTTCTGTTTTTTTCCTCACCATTCCTATGCCATCCCATTTTGTCAATGCAGGGATTAAATCCTCTAGGTCCAGCTCTTCTTCTCTATTCTCATGTTTAAGAATTAAAACTCACACCCCATCAGCATTATGTTACCACTGCCCCCTTTACAGTGCTGACATCTAAGGGGACACAGCCAGTGTGTCACTATCTGCTTTTCTTTAAACATAGTCTGTGATAGCATGTTCCACAAAGACAATAATGATTTACTGACACCTATGGCACAGGACTCACTGGTCATAATGTATCTATCGAATGAACTGTACTGTTTGTCCTGCTAGCAACTGCACTGTAGTAATGAGCTACTGAGTTTCCCCCTGGAATTATATAATGAACAGAATTGTGTACAGTGGTGAACAAATGGTTAGATATGTGGGAAATTAAGTATAAAATCAACAGGAAATTAATCAGTAACTATTTTGGTAAGCAATTGAGTGTCCTGAGTCATTTCCAAGAAATTATTACCAGGTTCATTGTTTGGTTCCAGCTTCTCCCATGTGTTTATTTGCTAATCTTGTATAAAAATTTGTAACTTTTGGCTTTGGACTGGGTTAGAACAAGGTCAGAAGAAAACATTTTCCACTATTTGTAACACTGTAAAGGCCAAACTTATTACTTAATTGAAAAGATAAGCAACAGATTAATCAGCTTTTTGATTAAACTTACTTGCACTAGCACTTTCTTAAATGTCACAGTTCTGTGAGAATGTTACACTAATTCCATTAAAAAGTAAAAGTTTTGCCACACTTTAAGTTTAGTTTGTTGTTAAGGGGAGTTGCAGGGCAGAACACAGCCAAAGGCTTAATTCTCCAAAAATACCTAAAAGTTAAAAAGCTCTCCTCCACATAACTCCACAAACAAATGCAATTTTCAGCCCAAATTCTTTTTCTGCAAATCCTGCCCAACCTGACTAGAACGTGGAAAGATGGGTCCAACACAGATAAGATAACCTATGTACATGGTAACAAAACAGAAGCTAAAAGAAATTTTGAGAAAACACCAAACTGTTCATAAGAGCTACAGAAAAGGGAAATAAGATTAAAAGAAATAAGCTAATCTTAAATGAAAATTCATGTCCAGCCATGAAAATCTGTGTTTTGACGGGCATGAAGATTTAGAAACATTTTTAACTTATCCTAAAGGTCTTTTTTGATTTGCTATTGTAGCAGGTTACACTGAAAGATCTGTGTGTTCAAAGATGTGATGCCCGAGTAGAAAATCACTGTGAATAATGACAGAAGTGTGTGAGCTTGCGTCACAGGCACTGCTTCTTTCGCCTCAGGCCACAGCTCAGCCTGAACTGATTATTATGGTCAGACCTGTGGTGATTTACGTCAATAGTGCAGAGGAGAAGCACAGAACAGAGAAGCTGAAATAAATACCTGTCCAAAAATAAAAGCAGGTATACTTTTGTTGGTACACAGCAATACTTGTGCTCAAAATGGGATGATACTCATTGGTGCACTGTTATCATACATTTTACTCTTTGACATACTATGACTAATGTTTTGCCCACCTAATTCATTTTTAAGGGGTGGCCAAAACATAGGAGACACCTTTTAATTTAATGCATTCCAGCACAACTCCACCACCCACTAAGATCTCAATAAGAAAAAAACACTATAGAATTATGACCTTTCTGACAATTTCATCTTAAAAACTGAGAAGAAATAGCTTGTAAATGTAGAATTCATGGAAGTTTGTATGTATATTAGGCTCTACTGTGCCTAATAATGTAGCCAGTGAGTGTACATGCCTGCTGAACTCTACACTCTCAAGAGTACAAGTATCATCATCATCTATAACTGTGTTCATGACTAAATGCATTACGTACAGCTATTTGACGTAGAAAATGATCTGTTCCCAAAAGCGCAGGTTTATGATTGAATGGGAAATGGTTCCCCAACATGAGCTGTTGCCATTTGTTAATCTGCAGCAAACAAGGTAATTTTTCATTTTAACAATATAAAACATGCTAACTTCCAAATGGCTGCATCTGGTCTTAAAATAGTGAAAAAAAGAATGCAGCTGTTAGAAAGACTGGGATGTTACTCTCCACTGAGAGTGTAATTAAAACAGAGCAGTGGGAACCAGCAGCTTCTTCACACATTACAAACACTGGACATGTTTGTTGATCCTTTCAGAAAGCTGCACTAGTAGACTGTAGTCATTGTACTGCATTGTCTCTTTTAAAAAACTGGTTTACTGATAATCAGTTTGCCCAAATGTTTTAAGTTATGTTTGGTTTTCTCTACTTGTCCATATTCTGTTGCTTAGTTGAAATGTCCTCAGTACAATGCAATACAACCTAGGTGTGGTCAGTGGGTATGCCTAGAGCCAAACTGACACAATGGACCAAAAGTGTGAAAGCTGGTAGAGACAGTTTGGTAGCAAAGCAAGATTCCTCTGTGGATAACGCCAAAGTTTGACTACATAGCAAAGAAAAGTCCAGTAATGATTTAACCAAATTGCACTTATTCTGCTTGTCAAGGTCTTTCACGTTTATAGAACTGAATGTTGAAGTTGAAGAGACTTCTCACAACACTTCCCAAAAAAACAAAACACAGATCGGCTCGACCATGTAGGAAGAATAGTGTGTGAATGCATTTGATGCACAGGCTTTATCCTCCAGTCTGCTCTGTTCTGTTCACGTGTTTAACCCACAGTGCAAATCACTGACAGATCATAGGTAATAAGAGTAATTTAGTGCTGCTGAACGTAGCCTACACACACAACGATTTATTAATTTCATTTGATATTTAAGTTCTATAAGAAGCTACAGTATAAGCTCTTATCTTTTTTGGCGAAGAACAGAGACATATGAGCTGGGTCTGGTCAAAGAGCCATAACTCCCATCACTACAGCAAAAGTCATTGAACTTTTGATGTTAAATACAACCGACATCTATTGCTAATGACACTGTCTCTGGATTTATCCAATCCAGAAGTGAAAGCATTAACAGCATCATGTTACTGTTGCCTTAGGAAGGACGTTGAGGAAATTAATATGTTGCATCCCTTTTCATCACTACTATCAGCTCTTCGGTTTTTAAAAAAGAGGGAACTCACTGTTAATCTGCATGTAGCTTTGAAATCAGAAGCTTTTCTGTTATGCAGGAAGCAGCAGCAGCAGCAGCTCAGGTGGATAATAATAAGGTCCCCCTTTCCTCTGATGAGGGGGTGGACACTAAAGTTAATAGGCTGAGACACTCATAAAGGCTTGACGTGCCCACACTCCTTTATTAAATAACAAATCCAGCTCAGCAGTGGAACTGGTGCAAGGATAAAACAAGAAATCACACTTAACCAAACCTTTTTTATCTCTGGAGACAAACCATGTTGTGTTTTGTTCAATGTATGGGAGCTAAAGTGGTCAAGCTCCTCTGAATGATAAAGGCAGAGACAATGGAAGGAAAAGTACACAATAATATGGTTTCATCTGAGAAAAAACAGCTGTTATCACGCCTCAGTTAACTCTTTCACATTGAGCTACACACCACAGCAAAGTGGGCAAAAATGTAACCTGATTTGTGTGCCTCACATCTGGCATTTATCAGACCAAATGCAGCCAATGAGCCAAACCACAGCCAGTTGTCTGAGTGCCCCAGCTGCACTGATGCACTAGCCTTGCTATTTGAATAACTTCATGAGCAACACAGCTGCTAATAACATAACCTAATAACACAGCTAATGCCTTGCTGACAGCGAGGGGCTCATTTAATTGTTTCATATTGTGAACATGGTAAATCATATACTATATGTGAGTCATAGCTTATTCCCTCTGATGGTATCAGCTGAGATAAGCACTATGTTATGTCTGCTCCATTTATATTTATGTATAACCAAGAATATGAAATAGTTCATCTGTTTTTAATGCATGTTCTGATTTTATACAAATTCTCACAATGATTAACTATACAAAATGATTTCACATCGGGAAAGCCCCACTACCAGACATTTTGCTAGGGCTGTAAACAGACAACTTGCTGTGAGTCACAGTCACACTCTCCTGATTCATTTTTCACTGGACAGCAACATCCCCATTTGGAAACAAAACTTCAAAAATCTTTCTGAATCAGCTAAAATGTCTGATAACGGTGCCCATAAATGTTTAAATCTCAAATATTATATAAACTGGTAAGAGTGAGAAATATGCTGATAACATCTTTTAACAGATCAGTTTTTCATGACAGGAAGAGTGTAGAGACTGTATGAATAACAAGAACAAGGTGGTGTTGGCAAAGAGTTTAGATGCTCAGCAAGCCATTAAGGGCCTTTAAAAAAAAAAAAAAAAACCTCCTCGCCACATTTTATCCAACCCACTTCACTCACATTATCTGATTTCTCATGTATGTCCACATAAAACAATAATAGGCTAATCAAACTTCCACCCTTTTGTTCTGTGAAAACAAGTATGTAGACTAATGTGGATATAGAACATCCTGGCCTGACATACTGTAGGATAATTCATACCAAGCATGAATATAGAAAATGCTCAACTAAATGGCTATGTAAATTTTTTCACTTAAGATTCATGATTTAAAATCAATTTCTAATGTTTATGTGTTTTGTGTTATGTTTTCAGGAAACATAAAAACACTCTCCATTTCCCCAAACAGACATTCCATTTCTTTGGCTGTAGAGTCTCCTGCGTATTAACAGCAGCTTCCTAACACCCGCAAAACGGATATTTCTTGTTCTAAGAAGACCTATTGCATGTCTTTACACTCAGGCTGTAGGCTAAGAAACTAACATTGCACCTATATACAAACACTTTAAGAACTGTTTGTCTGCATCACACACTATGGCTCATAAATCAAGATTTGAACCGAATCATGTGGAGAATAGTTAAACCTCTATAAATTACAATAAGCCACGGTTTAGGTCTGAGCTGACACTAACAGCACACAACAACTAACACTCTATTCGATTAGTCAGCCTGGTATTATTTCGCCAAATAACTGTTTTTTTCTGACTATAATGTAAGATGCTCTTTTGTTATTTAGAAAAAAACTTCCATTGCTCATTGAAAAATATTTCAGTTGGCTCTTCCAGTTCAGTGTGTTTCCTCCCATCACACTGCAAACAAACCACACATTTCTGTTTTCCTTTGCATTGCAATTCTGATGTTCTTAAATAGATTCAATAGATTCAAATTAAAAGCATTGTGCATCTAACCAGAGCAGGCACAGGCAACGAGCTGTGGTTCAAGAAGGACTGAATGGAAACTCCATTTGACTGGCAAATGAGTGGTTGTACTTGTGACCCTGAATTGCGCACCTCACCTCAACAAAAGTCTGACATGGAAAGTCTGGGATTACCCTTCATTTACATGCAAATGAGCTAATGATGGAAAACATGAAAATACAGTATGTGACTGGAACAAGTACACAGAATAAATAGATATTTGGGAAAAATGTGTTTCCATCATGAATTCAAATCAAGTCATTTACACACCTGAAAGTAATTTATTCAGTAGTTATTTGACACCATGAAACACACCTTCCACTTCCACTACAGTTTTAGACTTTTCACCATACCTATCATGAGATAAGAGAATTGATAGTCAAGGTCTTTAAATGTGGATCTACTTTCCAGCTATAAAACCTAATTTAGTGTTTGGGATGGGAAACCTGTTGACATAAATATACAACCTAAGAAAAAAAAGTCAAAAGGAGGAAGCTTCATGAAATGCACCTGGACACCATGACAAGCTGTTATCTGGTGTCCGACTGGTCAGGACACGCCGGATGCATCTGATTGTCTGACATGATTAGGAGCAGTCCTTAATGTAGTCTGTCTCCTGTTTCGGCTCCTGATTCGTGTCAAGTGAAAGTGGTAACAGAGCACCAGAGCTGAGGAGCAGGATAGTATGTTTGTGGATGTTGCAGGAGACAATATGTAGTAGGGGAGGTAAGGTGAAACCAGCAGGAGAAAGCATCATGCTTTTACATCTGAACAGCAACGATTAACTGATTATAAATACACAACTTATTATATACATACTTATATACATATATATTGGGTATGACTGATGATTAAAATTATGCATGCTTGCCCACTAAGCACTTAGCTGAATGGCACATCACGTCCTGCAAACAGGCTAAGGACAACCAATTCCAAGTAGCCTAAATGTAAGGCATCTCTCAAAATGTTCACGCTACGGTATGAGCTGGGACAGCCTGCAGGGATGCAGGGAGGAACATATGGAGACAGAGAAGCTGCTAGACGTCTCAGTCATCACTAACCCTGCTTTATTACATAATAGTACGCACTGCTAGACTGCAGAGTCACGGCTATCATCCCCGCAGATACACACAACGAATTAGCAATTAGGCTAGCTGCGTTAAATCAAAATTAGCATGTGGCGCATGGCAGCGTTCACTTTGCTTTTTGGGTAGTTAGCTTAGTTTTGTTTGCGTGGCACTCACCTTCCCTTTGGCCAGTGGGTTGTCTGACTGGCTCAAAAAAGGAAAACGCAGGAGTAAATATTCAGCCAGTCCCCAGTGACGTGTGTCCGTCTGCTAACTGTTAGCTGACGACGTTTTAACGTTTATTACTAGGTAGTCACCGCTTCAGCTGGTGATGCTCGCGTACGCCTCAGTCCAACCGCGTCACGTAGGTACACTATTAGAGCAAGAACAGTTGAATATTAACAACACAGCATGTTTTATGCTTTCTAAAGTCTATTTACCACGGTTATTCAGTAAACTTGTTAGCCAGTAAACCGCCCTCACAATTCTGTGGTATTCAGTCCCTGCTTTGAGTCGATAACGGTTAAACCCAGCGCAATATACGACAGTTCCGGTTGCACATTTCAATGTAAAGGTCTGCGAAATGTTGTGCTACTGTTTATTTAATGGCTTAAATATCAGTTATTTTTAATATATTTGTATGTAATGCATTTACTTGTAATTTAATTAAATACAGTTTTGCTTACATAAATTGGTTTCTTAAATATAAAAAAGGAATGTAACACGTCAACTTTTTGTTTAGTAACACAACAATTTACAGTTGTCCATTGTCCATCTGTATCAACATACAGAATTGTTCATCCCACACTAAGACAGGAACCTTGCACCCATACCAAAACTAAAATCATAACACTTATATTTGACATATAGACTAGCTTTTCTGTGGTTGAGTGTTAACATTCCCTGCTTATTGCATTTTTTTTTCTTGGTCATTTTTAGAATATTCTACATGTTTATGTTGTGTATTATATTAAGATAAAGGGTATATTCATCGAATTTTAATGCTATTAGAAACAATGTAGTCACGTAATTCAATTGTTAGACCAACGCCCTGTTGCTTACTTTATTTTGAAGGAAAAACGACCAACATCCTGTTTGTCATTTACAACGGGGTAACTTAACGCGACAAAAGGCGAGAGTTCCTTGTTTATGCTCGGCGATCATCTGATTTGCCTGTATGTGCAGGACGTGATCAGTTTACTTAACTTTCACTTTAGAAAGGAGATGAGCTTAACGCTTAAGTGTTTGACAATGATTATTCACTTACTTATAATAACACAAAATGAAAGGACTCCAAGCATATTTTAACTAAATATACTGAAGTAACTGAAATATATGTAAACGTTATAGCATATGTATGTATTTGCTGTGTGTCAAATATTACAAAGATAACATCTTTATTAAGCTTTAAAACGTAGGAAAAAGCGTAAACTCTTTAGGTTTATAATCCACACATATGGAGTCACTAATGTTTTGAGACAGGAAGCTTAATGCATGTATGTGGGTACAGGCTGACATCTAGTGGTAAAAAAAGGTTTATGTTGAAAAGAGGAAGTGTGAGAGCATCTACAGGTACAGATAAGGAACTGTACAGTCACAGCTATCCATTGGGTGTTGATGAAATATCATATATCTATTCAGTTCTTCGTATCTCTATGGAAACTTCCTCATGACCATGTGGTGTTGATCACTGAAGAATCAAATATAATTCCTTATTATTAAATTATATTATGCTTGTGCCAGAATAATACACAAAAATGTATGTATCGTTCATAAAGTTGTTTACTGTTTTGTGAAGCTTCTATCTTGTGTACAAACCCGTATGCAGATAAGTATACAATCATAATTGTGTATATATATATATAGCGGCTGAATGAACATACTGCACCGAACACAGTTTCCCAGAGGCTTTCCAGATTTAAAAAAATAAACCCACCAAATAAAACATGCATGACGACTGGACAATATGTGCTGTGTCACAGGATGATGGCAAGAATTGAATTACTAAAATTACTAATCCAATTAGTGGAACCAGATAGAATTTCTGATGGAAATTTTTGCATCTGCAAATTAAATTTTGTGCAGGCAACCCAACCAAAGCACGAGTGGACAGTGTTGGTAACAGCTAAGTTCATTTAACTCCTGCTGGGACTAGTCTAGGCAAGAGATAAGGTCCTGTTTTCCATAGAGGCCTGTAGGGGCCTGAGCCATGCTGTACTCTTATATTAAACATTAGGCATGCATACATCACAGGCCCAGAGACCCAAGAGGTCAGGGGCCTCTGGGCTAGAACCTCTTTGTGAAGTGAATGTTGTGTCATGTTTGGAAGCCAGTTAAAAGCTGCAGAATGTCCACACAGAGATAAAATGTGCACAGGACAGGACACAGTACACATGAAATTTACAAAGGAACAAAAACAAAAAAATATGACAACTCACTGGAAAGTGACCAAAAAAAAGACACGGTAATACTAAAGAGTAAAGAAAAACAACCAAAAATGCTTTAGTGATGTGATGTGATTGTGTGATGTTTTGTGTGATGTGTCTTGTCCTTCATGTGTTTTTTGACAGCTCCTCTCTCCTCCTCTGTTTGTTTCCCCCTACACCAGCCTCTTGTTTCCCACAATGCTCAGCGAATATCACCACCAAGATGGCCGACGCTATGGAGGAATATGAGAAAGAAGCTGGCTGCGTCCCTATTCTCCATTCCGAGGTATGGTCTTCGGACTTCGCGCTTTGCATAGACGTATCAACATACACAAAACGTATAACAGTGGTCTGTGTGTGAGTGGCTGTGTTATTTTGCCGTGCCTTTTGGGGAAACTCCGATGCCCCCTGCAAAACCACTGATGGGGGGTGGCAGCTAACAATGCTAAAGGTGCTAGCGCTAACCCTCTCCTCCTGCTGCATAGACAGTAAGCGCTGGGCAGATGTTCGTAGTAATGTTAAGCTAGGTTGTGTTTTTGATAGTGACGCCGTCCAGCTAGTAAATAGCAGTTTAAGCAGTGCGTTTAATTTTGTAATTGTCAATGTGATGAATGTTAGCGTTACTCGTCAATCCTAACGGGCATCCTAACTGCTAGCTTTGTAGCTGAACTGGCATCCTGGCTGGTTTGGCTACGGCGATGGAAACTGGTGTTTAGCTTGTAATCGTACATTAATCTGCGATGTCCAGTTGGGTGTTTTACAATTTGATTAATGTTAACAGTCGGGAATGTATAAAAACACTCAGCTTTGTGTCTCTTGCCTGTTTATTATGAATATGGTTGTTATCATGAGCTAGCTAACCTCTTAGTAGGGACTGTCACTAGCGTTAACGTTATCTGTCAATTGTGTCATTTAGCTAATATTTTTGTCTGTTCTAATATGGTTGTAAATACTTCGTTAGAGTCAAGTCATGTTGGTCAAGATAAACGACAGTAGTTTAAATAATCATTAGTAATAGTTTTTATTTTACTTACCTAATAATTATTCAGGAAATGATTCATTTCATCATTGTTAGATAACCACACAAGCAAAAATGGCAGCTACCCTTTATTTGTGTGTTTTTCTCTTTACCTAGCTAGCTTGGGGTTACAAAGCCATACTGTTTTTAATGTGTATCATTAATGCCACTGTCACATGAAGCTTGATAGAAGAATTTATAAGGATGGTTTTTAACATTTTGTTCATCAGGAACTAGAGGTGGTATATTTACAATGTGTATGACCTAACTTTATTTCACCTGGAGTTATGGAATACATTTTATGGCTAGATGATGGTAGATTTTAGGATGCTGAGCAGAGCCTGTTTATCACTTATCATCTTTACTTGACAGGCAAACCTAAAAATGTTTATATATCTAGATTTGATTTGGTGTTTTTCTTTCACCAATGCTGTTTTGCTTGTTGGCATTTAAAAAGCAGGTCAAATTGGTTAGTTAAGGCTTGATGAATAACATTTTATTCAAATTATGTCAAGCATAGAATATTTGAGACCTGATGTGGAATGTTATTGGTAAAAATGGCATTTACATCACAAATATATTTGTTTCAAGTTTGTCCTGCCAGTTTATCCACAGTTCTTTGATAGACAAATGTGGCTAGATAAACCATAACACCTCAGCTTGAAGACAATATATGCGAATGCAGTTTATTCAGTTCTGTTTGGTACAAAGGAAGGATCAGATAAAGGAAGACAGTAGCTTGTAATGTTATCATCCTGCTCTTGTGATTAGGACAGCTATAATCCTGTACGGTACAGCTGATGACTGTCACAGGCTCATATGTGTGTCTTACATTAGTTGTTTGTGCTATTACGATACAGACATTGCAGCATGCTTCCTCTCTGTGGCACAGAGACACACTCAGGCCTTGACCTAAAACCAATTGATTGGCTGTTAGTATGTTGTTATTGAAGATCTTTCCCTGTCACTTGGGAAGTATGTAGTATGTAAGAGGGAGGGATCTTATTGGAAATGTTTTCCCACACAATGAACTGTAAGCTTTTAATTTCATTTGTTTGTTGGCCTGATGGCAAAGACCAACAGATTTCAGACATAGTTATTAGTCGCATCAGGCCAGATTCAGTGTGGCAGGCAAAGCTAAGCTATAACAGAGATGCAGAAAGGTGGCTGGTTACTGTTAGCTCTGAGCACCATCAGAGAATAATAGTAAAATGAAAAGAGCGTAAAAATGCACTCGGTGGTGCTGCATGGTGGAGCTGAGAAAGTATTATTTTGTGCAGTTAATCTCAGTTGTGCATGAGCGGCAGTAAACAGTTGCATAGTACATCACAGAAACAGTGTGGCATTTTGTTGACACTTACTCATAGTACAGTATACACACTCTGCTTTGCTTTGTTCAGAGAATGTTTTTATTCCTCAGTAAAGAGGTAAACATGAATTAACATGCTTCTTTCAGTCACATCACAGGAGCAGTCGCAGTGCGACCTTTCGGCTGCTAACTGTCATATTGAGGCATCCTTTCTTCTAGTAGTAGCTTCATAACTTGAGTTTATTTTTCTCTGTGAGTATGCAAGCTCAGCTTGATGTTGTTCCTCTTTTCAGCAGGGTGCTACTCAGAATCTGGGTCAACTTGTAGACTGTAGTGAGAGCAGAGTGAAACTGAATGAGTGAGGCACCTGAATTAGAACATTAGAGCAACAGAGATTTAGTTTCACCAGTTCAGCAGGTTGAGTGCAAACATTTTATCTTCAGGGAAACACATAGGAAAATGTAAATGATGCGTTTGCTCATAAAAGGCACAATTATGCAGTGGATATGTTGAGTGCACACAGAAAAGTGCACGTTCTCTTTCCTTAAAGCTTCCCCATAATTTAGTTACAAAGATTTGTTTCCTCTCTGCTTCCTCCTGGTTGTGAACTGTTCCTTGAGTATTGAATTAGTCCTTCTAAATGGCTCTCATCTCAGTCTGAATCTGACTGTGTGTTACGGCTACAGCCTGCGAGAAAGAGGAGGAACACAACAGCAGTTTGTGCTGCTGCGAAATAGTAATTTCAGATACAACGTAAATATGATTTTTTTCTTTATTCCTGACTAAAATTCAAAATCTGGTCTCAAAATGACACCAAAGAGTAAATTTCTTTTATTATTTTTATACGATCATTGATTCCGCTTTAACACATAAAAAGTGAATTTTCAGATGTGGTTGTATCTGATATTTTTAGCTCAAGCACGTGACTGCCACCTCCCCCGATGAGTGCCGACCATATGTCCCACTGACCAGCTCCACTGACGAAAGCCAAGCCTAAAAATCAATGATTAGTGTGAAATGGATAATGTATTGTATACTGTTAATATCACAACTGCCTCATCTTCAGTCATTATGTGCATCACCAGTAAGCAGGTGCACAATTAAGAGATGGAAAAATTCACAGGCTGCAATTATCACTTCAGCCATAAAGGCCATCATCAGCTTCTTGAGATGGCAGGAGCTAATAAAGAGGGGGATGCTTTTGTTGTGACTGGCAGGGGTCAGAGGTTATCTCCATGGAAGGCTGAGATGGAGAAAGTGATTTCACATCTGGTGTCTCAAGTTTTGGAGTCGAGCCTTCATTCTCCTGCCCTTCTACTGACAGGAAGGCAGTTTCCTGTCAGTCTGATATTCACCTTCCCTCAGCTTAATATCCAAATGAAAAAATATACTCTTGATTTCTCCCTTTTTTCAGGGGATCTGTTTTTTCCATTTGGAATTTTAAAAAAATGTTATAATGATAATTAAGTAACTTTCACCAGCCCTGTATTTTTTCTAGCAGCTGAATAGTGCACATGGGGTAGCTGCAATAGATCTTAAGAATTTATTAAATGGCCAAATCTTGGCAGAGAGATGTACAAAGGACCCCTGGCAGCTTTGACACTTTAGAAAAACACCAATTTAAAAAGTTAGTCATCTTCAAATCACCTCTGCTACACTGTCCTTCTAAGTCTAATTTACTCTCTGCCAGAGCTGCAAGATTTTGAAAAAGTCAAATTGCTAATATTGTGGACAATATTAAGATTGCAGTATAATAAACAATAGAATAAAACCGGCTTGGTTTCATGTAAAATATGTATATAAATTATATATCAGTGATAGAGTGAATCCAATCATTGGAATTAACTCCCGTTACTAAACGCTGTATGTTTTGAGAAATCAAGATTAAACCTAAACAGTCAAATTGAATTTAACATTCAACATAGTTTAACAAAGTCAAAGGAGAGCAAAGTGGGAGGAAAATCCTCCACACTGCACACCGAAAGGTGGCGTCGCATAGACTGGCTGATCATCCCTTTATTAACAACAAAATCCCGCTCAGTTCCTCATGCGTTATCATAGTAAGTTTCATCTTCTTGCTCGTACTATGGAAAATGTTATCTTGGTCAACCTGTTTCTCCAGGACTCCCCCAGATGATGTCATCTGACTTTTTCAGCTAGAGGCAGATGATATCAGTGAAGTCACTTTTTAACTTTGCATAAGCGGAAATAAAAAGTGTATGGACACATATGACTGGTTTTGCTTCATTTATTTTACTACATTTTACATGTTGGTGCAAATGTAGAGTTGATTAGACTAGATTTTGACCTGCTGTTTGTACTTTGGTACATATCCCTAGTATGGTGGAAAGTAACTAAGTAGTAGTTATTTTACCTTCTGGGCTAAACGAACTTAGTGTATAAGACATGGTCTGAAAGGTATAGTGTATATATAATGTAGTTTGGTGCAGGGTTTACATTAGGTGCATTTTCCTATTGTTATTTGAAGTGTTTGCATTTTAATAATTGTTTAATGACGTCTCTTGACATTTAATGGAGAACGTAACCTATACCTGGGATGTAAGTTGGTCTTGTTCTGGCCTAGTTCCATGTATTGTGATGAACTTGGATGCATCTGTGTAGATTGTAGACGTTATCAGTTGTGAGTGGATAAAAGCCTGCCAAATATCCCCAAATTGTTCAGTGCGAGTGAGAGCTTCCATCTAATTCTAAAACACAACCTGTGTGCGTTAGCTTTTCTCGTGGCCTCCTCCACCTCCATTCCTCATGGTGTGCAGAAATGCTGGCTCAGCACATCCCTCTGGCTCTGTAGGGAAGCCCTAGCCAAACACAGAGGCAAGATGGTTCAGACTCTGTGGCCCCAAGCTCCCGTCTCATCCTACCCAGCAGTGATTTAGAAGTGAGGATGGCAGAAGGCAGTGTGGGGGCTCTCTGTTTACCAGATGCAGCCTTTGTTTCTGGGTGATGGAAGCTAATTGTGGTTTCTCTGGTGTTACTTTGGAGGTTAATTGAATATTAGTAGTACAGTTGCCACATCTGTGACACAGATTAGATCTTCAGTAAGCGGACTTAATTCTGTCTTTGTCTGTCTCCTACTGCCTTCATTTTCCTCACTTTTAATAATGTGATCAGCTGTTTATATGAAAAGTTGTGCTCTGTAGCAAGTCACTATGTGCATGTCTGCCATCATCATTTATCTTGTATTTCAGTGGCTACAAACTTGTTACTGTGATTTCATCCCTTGGATCCCTGTCCATCTTTCAAAATGTCTGCTGTGACAGTGGTCTGTTCAGCAAACGTCACATAGGTGTTTTCTTTACTGCTGTGCGCGTGGGTGTGCACACATTCACTCTGTCCCTATGACTAAACCCTTTTTGTTATTAATTTATTGTCTTGCATAGTACCTCCAGTTCTGTTCTCTAACCTGAGCCTGTCTAGAAGTCTAATCGGCAGCACTAACAACACCAGGGCTCGGTTGACCCTGCTGCTATAGAGCCACAGCTATTATTATTATGTTTTATATTTTGTAGCTAAGTGGAAAATGTCAAGTTAAAATATGTAAACAACAATTTTTCCAGTAATTTTAAAAAGTTCACCTACAGAGATGTTTTCATATACCAACCCAGCACTGACATTTTTAATATTAATGTTTTTCATTTTGCAGCATTTCCATTGAATTAGATTTTGCTTTACTATTTGATGGAATGTCATTAAGTACAATTTTGAGGTATTTCTACTTCGTTTGAGTAGTTCCATTTTCTGTTACTTCTTTTTCAACGTTTTGGAAATGCCACAAATTTCAAGCAGCAGCCCACAAGTTGTGATCAGTTTCGAGCACTGATAAGGCAACAATGAATCACCATCAGCCCAAATCATAAAGAAGAGAGTTCAACACTGTAAATATGCAACAATTTATTTGCCATTAAAAGTCATATAAAACTTAATGAATGTTGTTGTTAATTAAATGTTTCTTAATTAAAATTAATTAAGAAACATGTGGCAAAAACAATCTCAGCAGACTTTGCAAAATACAAAATTAAAATAGTCACTTGTCTGAATCTGATTAATAGTACAAAATACAGGTTAAACATTATTGATTCCCAGTTTGAAATATCACAGTCTACACCGCAGTGTGTAAAGTAATGGCACTTCCCGCCCTACCTAGAGGGTTGAGTTAATTTATTTAATAAAATTTTCTATATAACACCAGATCACAACAGTAGTCATTTAAGGGATGTCTTTAAGAATCATTTCCTGTACAACAAAACTGCAACCTTGCTTACGTTTAATTACAAACATAATAGCAACTGGACCTTTTTCTGCCAACATAATGACGATGTCTTCACCATTAACGTAAATGACACTAAACAACTATTTTCAGTATTGATTTTGTTTTTTTATTCATTTATAAAAATTACATTGACTGTTTCTCAGAGGCCATGACAGTGTCTTCCATTTGGTTATTGTGACAGTCTAAAATTGAAAAAGATTCAGTTTAATCTCATGTGGCCAGGAAAAGAAGCAATGTTTCAGTTGTCACAGTTTGTAGTGTTTTTGCTTGAAAATCTGTTAGTCATAGTTGATGCATAATATCTATCTACTTTATGGCCTTAATGGCCTTCATGGAAATCAAAAGCCACAATAGAGGAAACTATTAATGACAAACCTTTTTTCCTTTAATATTTTTATATAAATTACATGGATTTAAATGTACCAATGCAATCCTGCCCAAAATGCATTTTATTATAAGGAGTCATAATGCTGCTGATGTAATATAATGTGTGTGTTGTTGTGTTGCTGATGTGTTTCTTTCTTTTCTCAGGAAGTCAAACCCCAGAGTCATTACAACCACGGCTACAGCGAGAATGTCAGTCGTAAAAACCACGTGGACGACTACAGCACCTGGGACATTGTCAAAGCCACACAGTGAGTTGTCCTACTTCACTGTTTTGTCTTGGAGATGTGGGCAGTGTGGGAGTTTCTTATGGAGTATGTGTGTGTTTTAAAAAATTACTTTACAAGCTCAGACTTTATGACTAAAAAGAAAAGTTGTGTTGTCAGGAATGTCTACCAACAGCTGCGTTACGTTGTTTTGATTTGTGGCCGGGACCATCCACTTACCAACAACCAGTGACAAGTTACGTCTCAGTGTTTGGGTCTGAGTAGCAGCTGATCTGTCAGTATGTTTGTGTGAATGAGCTTTTTGTCAGCGTCTTTTCTTTTTATGCATTTTACCCTGCGTTGATCTGTTTTTGCATGTTCATATGTCTGCGAGGAGAGATTAACCCCGCTCCCTCTCCTCTTCAGGTATGGAATCTTCGAGCGCTGCAGGGAGTTGGTGGAGGCCGGTTTCGACGTTCGGCAGCCAGACAAAGAAAATGTAACGCTTCTGCACTGGGCCGCCATCAACAACAGGATAGACTTGGTCAAGTGAGTTACTTGAATCATCATCAGTGACCTGACGCTAACAGCCAAGACAACGCTACAGTGTTTTCACGACAAGTCTCTCGTTGTACTTCAGTGGGCCAACCAAAGCTCAGATTTAAACCCCATAGAACATCTGTGAAGAGATGGGAAAATAACAGTTCAGGCACTTCCCCTTCAGTCTGACAGAGCTTGTGGGTCGTCAAGGAAGAACAGTTCTAGTCTATTAAAACCAGTCTCACAGCTAACACGGGGGTTAGGTGGAGAGAGAGGGATCAGATTCTTGGATTTGTTTGCTATAAAGTTTAAACTGACATTTGTGTTTGTATGTGCAGGTACTACATATCAAAGGGAGCCATAGTTGACCAGTTAGGAGGAGACCTCAACTCCACACCACTTCACTGGGCCACCAGGTAACACACACCCACCACTGTTAACATATCTGCCACCAGTTCAACACATTTGCATTAAAATGCTGTTTTTATCTAATGAGGTTATCAAGCAGAACAAGTCTCTTATTCAAAATGAGTCCTACACTTTCTGGATCATGTCTGTGACCATCGTCTTCTCCTTTATTGCTATTTTATCATTCACTGCTTGTCAAAGCTGCTGTTTTATAAGTAGCTCCTCCCCCCTCAATTCTTCAAATCTTTTGAATGTTCATTATGTCATTGCTGTAAACTGGTCCACATATGAACCCCCACCATCCCAAGCACACAGGGGCGCCTTGAAGCCCTCTCTTCCTGAATTATTGATAGGTTTGACAGGTGTCCGCACCTCCACTGCTATGCTAGATGCCCTGGAGTCCTGTGTCACCCTCCTTCTCCACCTGCTTTCGACCTTTCAAACGCTCTTGCCTCTTGTCTGTATGGTCTCACTCATTCACACTTATGCTAGAGCAAAGTTCGGGCCATGTCTGCGTCACACAGCAAATCACTCATTTAGGTGACTAATTTCCTTTTAAGTCTTTATTTTTCTCTGAGGCTAGTTTACACTGCAGAGGGCGTTTGTTATAAAAAAAAGCTGATTGTGTTTGCTCTGTTTGAGAGAATGTAGGATACCACCAGCTACACAGCAGAGACAAACATGAAGAGCAGATAGGGAAACAGTCTCTCGGGTACCTGAGCTGCCACTCAGTGCCTGACTAGGTGACAAAATGAACACAATTTCTACTGTCTTGACCACAAATCTCTAAAAAGCCTGAAGGCATTTGCTTCCTCATGTTGCTGGTAGTTTTCAGACATCCTGTGGAGTTTCTACATCTTTTGAAAATTACAGTTTATGTGTTTATCTCCCCCCCAGACAAGGCCATCTATCCATGGTGGTGCAGCTCATGAAATATGGAGCAGACCCATCTCTGATCGACGGAGAGGGCTGTAGCTGCGTTCATTTGGCCGCCCAGTTTGGCCACACCTCCATCGTGGCCTACCTTATTGCCAAAGGACAGGTAGGACTCACAGTTGTCTTCAGGAGGAAATCATCTTTGAACGTATAAAATGGCAATTTTCTCAGCAGTAAGCTTTTCTCACAAGACATTTTCTGTTTTTGTTTAGTCTCTTGGGACATTTTAAAAACTGCAGCAGTAATTGCTGAAAAAGCTAAAAAGAAAAAAAACACTCTTCTCTCAGCTGTTTTATAATCTCCCATTCCTGTTTATGCCATTTGGGTTTTATCAGCCACTTGGGAACAAGTCTGTGTTCTGATAATAGTGTATATTGTAGCAGTGCTCTCCACCAGGGGGAGCCCTGTTACCTCTCTCCCTCTTGCACATCTCTCTTCCTTGGCCCGTCAACTTCTCATTGCTCCTTTCTTCTATAACAGGATGTGGACATGATGGATCAGAACGGCATGACTCCGCTGATGTGGGCGGCTTACAGGACACACAGGTGTGTATGTTACAGTTGTCACGGACGTAAAGGTCAGATACATATTAATGTCAAAAGATTCTGATACTTGAGAAAAACACTATGTCACCTATGTGACTTTCACCTAGTGTAAGAATGTTGTAACATTAAGACTTGTGACTATTGTTTCGTTGTAATTGTTAATAAGTTAACCTTGACTAACGCCACATCTCCCCAGGCAGGAAAGTATGTGTTGCACATCTGTGCACACCTATTAATGATATAACACTGCATAACTTATTCCACACAGTAATCCTAAGATATTTTAAAAAAGTACAGTTACACCTTTTTTTTCATTTTTATGCCTCTGTAACTTTAAAATTTTCATTTAACCGTCTTTGCTTTGCAATAAGTGCTTTTCTCATTAGAGTTCAAACTTGTATTTATTGATCTCTGTTCTCTTGTAAAGCAAAGAAAAGGAAGAAAGGTCACAGGAAGTAGAAGACAAAAATCAATATTTGTCTAATTAAAATCCTTTTACGATCAACCTGTTCGCTTCATTTTCTTGTAATTTATGGTGACAGCCTGTTTTTCAAGTGGCTTTCAAGCTAACGTGACTCAGCTTAACGTGAATTCTGCCTCTGTATGATAGTGTGGATCCGACCCGGTTGCTACTGACCTTCAACGTGTCCGTCAACCTCGGTGACAAATATCACAAGAACACTGCGTTGCACTGGGCCGTGCTGGCCGGAAACACCACTGTCATCAGCCTGCTGCTGGACGCCAATGCTAATGTAGACGCACAGAACATCAAGGTAGCGCCCTTCTCACAATCTGCTGTCACTGTGTCCCAGTAATGTCAAATTTATTGTCTGCTAATATTTTTTAGTTTTTTCTTTTAGATTCTTCAAGTAACTTGTGATGTTTTCCAGGGTGAAACACCGTTAGATCTCGCCAAGCAAAGGAAAAATGTTTGGATGATTAATCACTTACAGGAAGCACGGCAGGCCAAAGGCTACGACAGCCCGTCCTACCTGAAGAGACTCAAGATGGACAAGGTGTGTGTCACACAACGCACACCTTTCTTCTAAAGTTTTCAGTTTTCAGCACAGCACACTATTACTGTAGCCAACTCATAAAATTAGAGGATATTCATGATTAAAAAAAATATGAAAAACTATGTTGACAGCAGTTCTAAAGCAACTAACTCCCCACAGCAGCAGAAAGTAATATCTATATCATGAACAATAATAAATAAGTGAACCCTTCACAAAGAGGTTGTTCGTACCTGTTTACTAAAGGAAAACATTTAAACTAGTGGATCTGTTAGCAGCTGCGTGTGGGGAAAAATGTGCTCACCACTGTAGCTGGTGTAGATGAGTCCTAACACAAGGGAGATGCGTTGGCAGTGGCACTGTGTTGCCACTTCAAATGAGTAATAAGCTTATTTGTACAGACGTTGTACTTTACAGCAGCATGACACAGTTTGCTAATTACATCTGATTCGTCCAGCTTCCCGTCTCTTTTAAAACCCATGACGTTAGTGTTTCCAAACCTTTAATTTGTAGTCTGTCAGTGAGTATATGCTTATGCCTATAACTTGTTAAACCACAGTGCACATAGAATAGTGTACATCCACTGTGCACAGTAATGTAAAGTAGGTCTAATTAAGAAGAAATAAAATACCAAAAATACCAAATGACTGCCTCGGTCACATTTCTAAATAAATACATAAACATCTAATAATTAAATATAAATACATATCTGCAGATATCTGTATCAGTGCAAATATGCAATAACCTATGAAACTCGATTTCTTTCCAAAACTGCATCTATTCACGGCAGCTCTACGAGTGCATCATGTGTTTGTGTATCGATATAATTCAGTTAATCTTCCCCTTATTGTTTGCTACTTTTCACAGTACACTACACAATCTGAGAGGAGGGAGAGAGTCCTTCTGTTCAGTTATACGTCTGCATCCCAATAAGGATGCTCTTATATTTGTCATTATTTATATTTGATTTAATTAGTTTCCGTCTCTAATTGTTTCTGATTTTAAGAATTGTGTATATATAAACCTGCAATTATCAGTGAATTTGATTTATTCAAATTTGGAACTGGAGTGTTTGCTAACAAAACATTGGTGAAAAAAATTCCCCTTTCATTATTTATCCCGTTGCTTTCTCGTTGTGCAGGAGTTCAGGCAGAAGGTGATGCTGGGAACGCCCTTCGTGGTGATCTGGCTTGTTGGTTTCATCGCTGACCTGGATATCGACTCTTGGCTCATCAAAGGCATCATGTACGCCGGCGTCTGGGTCGCTGTGCAGTTCCTCTCCAAGTACGTCTCTGTGTCATAAATTCACACTCTTAACAAATTGCTATGCATCATAATTTCTCACATATGCTTAATACCAGAGACTTTATGTCATGAATCAAATCTTTACTATCTTCCTGCGTCTCCCTCAAAAACACACTTGTTCGCAGATGCTTGAATCCTCTACCTGAACCCCATTCCCGCTGCCATCTGGTCAGGCTCTGGCTAGTTTGTTGTGCCTCTCACTGCTTTTAGCTGTGTGACATACGTGAACCAGTAAAATAATAAATTTTGCAAATGCTGCTGAGTCCAGCTGCAGTGGGTCATCAGGCTGTTTTGAGCTGCAGTGTTCACATCAAAGCCTCAGGTTTGCTTTTGTTTCCTTTGAACGGTAACAGCCTTATATTAAGGCAGCGTAACAGGGGGTCAGTGAGAGCAGATGTCTTAGAGACTAGTTTAACCCCCACCCTCTCTCTGTACAGGGCTTTCTTCGACCACTCCATGCACAGCGCTCTCCCTCTGGGAATCTACCTGGCCACCAAGTTCTGGATGTACACCACCTGGTTCTACTGGTTCTGGAATGATATCCTTTTTCTGTCTTACTCACAGTGGAAGGAGAGCGATGACATCTCCTTTGACTCTAATAGAACAGTGTTTTCACCAACTTGTAATAGTTACAGACACTGGGAACCAGCAGTGGGTAACAAGGTGAAATCAGCTAGGATCATGACATCTATTACATTTTTTAATTTGCTATGACTATTGCAGGATACTGACATTATGTTTTACATCATTTTAGCTTGTTACCATCCAGCAAAGTAACCAATTGAGATGTTAAGCTAGCTAACTAGTGTTAGCTAACTGTTTGCATTGTTAATAGTGATACCGGTAAAATTGGTGGTTTGCTGATTTTCTTAATGGATATCAATCACCCTCTTCGAACTTGTCGAGGCTCTGAGAATCACGTGGCCCTCAATCGTTTCTGACCCCTCAATATCACAACTCCTTTAGGACTCTGGCCTTGCTGACTTGAGAAGTTTGTGAGCGCTACTGAAACACCAATACATTGGATCCACACTGACTCAGACCCCCGTGTCTCTGTTGTCAGAACAGCGATCGATATGTCTGTCCGTCAGCAGAACAAAGGCACGGTAGCTAGGCTTCCCCGAACTGACTAGCAACAGAAATATACTGGCCAAACATAGTTTTCACGTCGGCTCAGCACAAAGAAATCAGCAATGTTTTTATGTCCTATGGTTTAGTTGATTTTATTGATTTTGATAGATTTTTTTCACCTGCCTCTGCCTATGACAAAGGTTTTCACCTGATTTATACAGCTGTGTTTGGCGATTACACCTCACTAAACATGCATGAAGAATTAAAATAGACATAGTTGTTAAATTTGATCAAATATTCTCTACAAGAAACACCAGTGACAGATGTAAAAAATGCTTCTGAAATTCCTTCTGGGTGAAATGGCCTTTAGGCTTTGTTAACCTTGCCTTTTTTTCTTAAAGGAATATTTCACATTTTGGAAAATGATGCCACTCTCATTTCTGTACAGTTAAATTGAGACCATCACATGCTTCTGGTTTGGTTAGCTTAGCTTAGCATAAAGACTGGAAGCAGGCACACAGCTGGGCTGGCTCTGTCCAGTGGTAACTGAATGTGCCTTCACATCCCCAGGTAGACAATGCACAAACTCAGTACTCAAGTAAAAGTTCAAGTGTTTGCCTTAAAAAGTACTTCACTACAAGTAAAAGTACCACTTCAGTATTAAGTATTTACTCAAGTTGAAACATTAAAAACATGCTTAAACTGCATAAGTGTTAGTTCTATATTAAGAAAATGTTCAGATTTATTTGACAAACTTTCAAAGATGAGATTATGGCAAAGAAAATGAATCATAATGAACAGAAAATAAAGGCAGTAGTCCGTGTTACTATAATGACTCTGCAGATTCTTAAAATGGAGCAGATTTTACCACGTTATGTACTTATTAGTTGGCTTTTATCACATTTTATAAGTTGATTATTTGTTGTATAAAGAATCCTCATCTGCAAAAGTAAGCAAAGCTGAAAAATAAATGGAGTACAAAATGCAACTTTTCCTTCTGAACTGTAGTTGAGTAAAGTGCAGAAGTTAAACCTTAAACCTCTGCTGCCAGCTGCAGTTTAGAAAATACCAGTATTGTCGTTCACCACTGAACCTTTCGTGGGACTACTAAAGGACATTTTCCAGTTTAAATAGTAAAAGATTGTGTTCCTAATCCCATGCTGGTAAACACTACACTGGAGTCTTTGTGATGGATTAATTACATTTAATCAGGCCATTCATAGTTTTGGCATTTAGCTGATATTGGAGGAGTCTTATCCAGACATGCAGTTTGAAATGTTTTAAAGATTCAGTGCTTTGCTCGAGGACTTTCTGCTTCACGGATCAAGCGATAACCAGCCTGTAAATCCCAAATAATGCTCAGGATTTCACTGACCGGGAACTGTTGATCCTTTCCCCTACATTAAACACATTTTTAAAAATGTGTATTTAAAAAACAGGGTGGCTCTCAAAAAAACGTAGGCCTGTAAACTTGATTTTCACTGCTGTCTGTTGCTTAAATTGCGTTTATGCCAGAAGGAGACAAAAGATAACGATAACAAGTATTTACATTGGCAGACCGGAAATTTGATTTGAAATGGAGAAAACTTTAAAAGCAGAACTGTATGAGTTGGTGGTATTGTGTCAATATTGTGAGCAGTGTGGTTCAGCTGCTGTAGCAAACAACAGAGCGGCTCCAGGAAACCTGCGTGTGCCTCAGCATGGCTGCTCTCATGTTTATATTTCTTTCTTTTTCTTTTCCATAGAAGAACTGCCTTTGTGTTCAGAAGCTGCTAATTGCAGGAGACGGGAGGGGAACTGTTGTTTGTAGAAGGCATTTAATTTCATGCCTCATTGCTCCAGTAATGGGATGGGAGACTACGATGAGTTTATTGAGAAAGGAAACTGTGATCTGAGGATCTTTTTGCAGTGTTTTCTATTCCTCATGTCAGTGTGTTTTTGAGCAGTTTTTTTTCCTGGATGTATAACGTGTCCACCCAGTATTAATAAATGAGCTTAAGCCAACAGTCTACAGCAGCTTTCCACATTTGCATTTGTCTTTAGAAGCAAAGATGTGGTTGTTGCTGTTCCCTTTAAGTTCATACAGGTTTAAAATTAGTTATCTAGCTGTCCAGGTTATCATTAACTCTGCATTAGTCTTTTTAGCTTGTTGCCTGTCTGACATATCTGATGTAAACTGCCACTCAGGGCTGTTATGTGAACAGCTGCTCTTGTCCAGTTTCTATGTATATCCTGCGTTTTATAATCGCACATATTTATGCAAATGAAGTGATATGCAAAATAAAAGCACAGTGAGATGACCTATGCTTGTTTGAAATAGAAATTAATAATACATTTAGCCAGGTGCTCAGTAGCTCCTGTATTTAAATGACGTGTCATCTGAGCTCATGTGTTTGGAGCTCTTCTGAATGGTCACAGTGAAAACCTGGTTAAGTCTGCTGTCATGCACAGAGGCAAGATGGACTGATTGTTTGAATGTGGTGATAAATACAAGGTGTTTACAGTCGGTTTCTGTGTTGCAGCGATTGTTGGTTCACTTTGTCCATCCGTCGTAAGCGTTTCATTAATCGTCATATACGTGAGCAATTACGATTATTCAACAACAACTGTTGGATGCGGCCATGTTGCGTCCATCTGACACCGAAGCACTGATGCTTTATGCTCCTCTAACGTCCTTGTTTGTTATCTGCACTCTGTGGAGTCAAGGGAGGCGTCTGTGTATTTTCTGACCATTAGGAGCCTGGTTACATAAACAGTTTGTGGTTGGCTGCCCCATTATGTACCACTGCTACAGTTCTAGTGAACTTGTTTCAAGATGAACACATGAACCGTTTAAAGGATTCCAACGTACTGTCCTGTTTGTCTAACACCTTTCATTTAAGCAGGTAATGCAGTGTAGAAGTCTGTGTTAACTAGTGTATTCACAGTATTTTGCACACGCTCATTTAGCCTTTCAAACACTGTGTCTGCCAGTTGTGACTTCTTTTCTTCCATAGTGATCTCATTATTGTCCTCAGGCCTGTGCTTGAAATCAGATCAAGTGACGATGAGAGAACTGCATTATTTTTTTTGCCTCTTCCAAGCCCAGATCATATTTTCTTCTATACTCAGGAGGAAAATGAAGGACTTTGCTCATAAATGCATTTCCAGCAGCTGAATATTTAATAATAAAACAAGGATGATGTTTCAAATAAGTAAGCATCAGGCTCTTGCTACTAATTACTGTAAATCTGCGCTTTTTTTTTTTTTAAAGACACTGACAAATCCATCTCTAAAGCTGTAGCAGCTATAGAGGCTCCAGTGTTTATTTTACAGGCGTATTGGCATTAGCAGCGTGAAGTTTAATATATGCAACGCGACTATACAATGGCAGAAGAACTGAGTATCAATAAGTAGTGGTGTAATGCTTATCTAAATGTGCCGTTCAGGTGAGACGATTTTTAGGGCGTTTAGGTCTTTTGAAACACAACCAACACTGAAAGTCTGAAAGAAATCCTTTAGCAACATTAATTTTGAATGAAAAAGAGCTGTTAGTCCATCATTTTCCTTAACCTCACTGAACTTCTACCTTTTGCCACTGTCCACGTGCCCTTCCTGATAAACAGTCTGGCTCTGTTCTACAACTTTGGAAAATCTTGGAAATCCGACCCAGGAATCATCAAAGCATCAGAGGAGCAGAAGAAAAAGGTTTTAAAGATATTAACTACTTCTTTTCAACTTTTTGTCTCTGTGCCATATTTCACTATAAAAATGATAACTTATGTTGTTTTTAGGAAGTTCGTTTTGTTGCAGACATTTTCTATAACCAGAGTAGTCGTCGCACTCTGCCCTCAGCCTCACTGTGCTCTGATTTATCCATCCTGTGATTGTTAAAGAGCTAAATCTACTCTGCATTGTTAGAAACGGTGCAGGATTCTCCTCAGTCACCACAGGAAAAGAAGATGAAAGCCTTCCCTTGTCGCAGAGGATGCCCTTCCACCTCTTGTTTTCCTGTGTTGGCTGTGTAGATATCTTTACTTTATTTGCACAGGTAAAAACTGTAAACAAAAGCTGATACAGGCGCATAAGAATAGAAATTCATCTGTACAGATCAAATCCAAGCTCCTTCTAAAAGCTATAAAACAAACTAATGAGGGAATTAAAATATTGAATTGTATAATGGCTGTTGTCCAAGTTTACCATGAGCCATGCTTCCAGTGTGACCATTCAGCTGGAAATCCCAGTCTCAACTCTGTCACATGATCTTTTGTTGCAGCTCCAAATCGACCTCAGCGATTTAGATTTGTCTTTCACTTTTCTCTTTTCATGTTTGTTGCTTTTTCTTTAAATCCTGCTTTTGTTTCCTGTTTTATTCCTCCAGACAATTGTGGAGCTGGCAGAGACAGGCAGCCTGGATCTGAGCATATTCTGCAGCACCTGCCTGGTAAAGTCTCGCTCCTTTCATAGAGCCTAATTAATGACGACCGCAGAGGGTAATGTCAACAGCAAGACGTTTTTATTCATAATGTTGCATGTTTTCTCATAGATACGGAAGCCCATCAGGTCCAAACACTGTGCCGTGTGCAACCGCTGCATCGCCAAGTTCGACCACCACTGTCCCTGGGTGGGGAACTGCGTCGGTATGTCAACAACACTGCAGATTTATGGGCATCCCAACAAAAAGCGAGTCATAGTTTTCCAACTCAGACTGGGAATAGTTTTACATTTCACTTTAAGAAGCAGCATGTGTTTTCTCTGAAGACTGCTGGTGCACAGCAAATTACATGTTGAGGGAACAAAATACCACAATTTCACACAGAGGAAGTAGCAGGTGATATGTAGGTGACCATAAAATAAAGCCTTTGTGATGTAGAAACTAAAAGTGGAGTGGTTCCTTAAGAACGACGACAGCTCACTGCCTAATCCCCTGTTGAAGACATCCAGTGTTTCTTGTCATGGAGTAGCCGGTCATATTAATATTGGCTGCAAACTTTATACAAAATCCCTGAAATCAGATATTTGTTGTAGAAGGAGCTGTCACTTACTTTTGTGCATAGGCTTCAAGAAAGCAACATTGTTGTGTAGAAGATGTAGCTTGAGCTGCTGCGCTGCTTTCAAGGACAATTCAGAGTGTAGGTCATTTGTGTACTAAGGGTTTCACAGACAGTACAAACATTGAAGGCATCCATGTTTTGAAGTTCCCCAACATCTTAAGTAAAAACACAACAAAAACAGGTGTTAACTGAGCTGTGGATTTGGAGAATCATTAGAACCCTACTAGACAGTGTCAGGTACTCATCCTTTAGGTCCGCTCCCTAGTGGAGTGTGCACATTTTGTCTCAATAGAAGTCTAAGACAAGCTTCATCTTCAACAGAGATGTGTTTAACTCATTAAAAGAAGTCTGAAGTCTAGAGAAAGCCTGGTTGGCAGTACGGCCTAGGACAGACATACACTTGCCAAAGGTTTTGGAACATCTGCCTTTACATGCACATGAACTTTAATGACACGCCATTCTTAATCTGTAGGGTTTAATAGTTGTTCCACCCTTTGGAGCTATCACAGCTTCGACACTTCTGGGAAGGCTTTCCACAAGGTTTAGGAGTGTGTTTATGGGAATGTTTGACCATTCCTC
>OMLM01001389.1:0-12064 GCA_900302695.1 Helostoma temminkii
AGTTGTAAGAAATTTTGAGCCATCCAAAATCTGATTTCCCTTAGACAATCATGTAAGGAGATCAATTTTCCACCGTCTGAGACTCCAATTGGTAGGTACAGCTGTGTGTCGTCAGCGTAACAGTGAAAAGAAACAGCATGTTTGCGAATAATATGACAGAGAGGGAAGCATGTACAAAGAGAACAGGATGGGTCCCAGGACTGATCCTTGAGGAACACCATATTTTACAGTGGAGAATGTTGAGGTATAACTGTTGATAAAGACACAGAACTTTCTATCAGAGAGGTATGAGGAGAACCATTTCAAAGCAGAACCTGTGATTCCAGCCCAGAGTGATAGTCTGTCCAGTAAAATGCTATGATCTACTGTATCAAAAGCCGCACTGAGATCTAGCAGGACTAAAACTGAGCACATCCCAGCATCAGAGGCAAGCAGGAGATCATTAGTCACTTTAAGAAGAACTACTTACATAATACATATAAAGTTATTGTGTTGGTCATAGTGTAGCTGCTGCCTCTGCATTTCTGACATCATCTGTTATAACGCTGTGATGTCAGTGTTAAGATGCTTAGACACTTACCTCTGGGCTCTCATGTGCCCCACTGGCCTCACTGAGTCTCCTCTGGTCCTGATGCTGCTGGGGAAAAGGTGTGGGTGGACTTTCTGTCACCTCTGTCTGGATAGGAGGGCTCTCCTGGGGCTTCACGTCATTTGTGATGTTATTCAAAGACACCACCTTAATGCAGCCATGGACAAATCAGAATATTAACAGAAATAAAATGTGAGCGTGTTTAATGGAAAATGGGTTGCAATCATTTAATCACTAACAGGAGCAAAAAAAATCAACTGCAGCCCTGACAGCAGACATTTTGACATATGAAAGTACTGGTCCTGGTAACATAATGTATCCCAGTAAGTCATGACACTGCGACGGTCATCTAACATGAACAGCACGAGGACACTGAAACTGAAGCTACTAAATGTAATCAGCCATCATTTATTAGTCGTGATTTTATGACCGTGACAGCTGACCTAGTGTCATACCAGGACAGACACAGCTGAAAATAATAAAATTAATCTTGGATATGCTGGATTTACACATTAATGTTATTAACTGCAGCTGTGATTTTAACTGCCAAAACAAGTCTGTGCAAAGGGTCATTTCAGAAGCAAACAAAGCTACATTCATGCAGTTTGTACAGCACAGCCTTCTTAACATCAGACAGGTACAGTAAGTGGTAAGTGGCAATATGATCATATTTTATACCAATTATTAGTTAGTGGTCCCATTTGTGTATATTTGTGGGTGTACTGAGTTCCCTTTATTTAAATATTATTTTGACTGACTTTCCAAGACAAAATAAAAATTCAGTAATCCATCAATAATTTGATCTGTCATTACGTTATATCAGAAGGACTTATACATATACATGTACATATACAGAGATGTTAAATATAAAAAACACATCTGACTGAGCCAAGCCTAACTGAGGCAGTAACATACAGTTACTTGCAGTTATTTTCAGTTATTAGGCTTATGTCTGCACATGTGTGGCCTGTTTAGGCATGTTGGCTTTCAACCTCTTCATCTGCAACACTTCACACACTGCATTTCTACAGACAACCTTTCCCTCATACAGGAGACTAGTTCTGTATGAAGGACTGAACCCTAACTTCTAACTAGCTAAATTCCACATGTGACAGAAAGCCTGCGCAGCCCCACGGATTTGAACAGTGAACACTATCCCAAAGAAATGATTATACTGGACCCACTAAATCCAGAAGGCACCAGTACAAACACACCTGCTACCAACAGTTTGCACTCACAGTAATCTTAAACTGCTGCTGTACCTTTTCAATGTGGTCCACACGATCCAGGAGCTTCGTGGTGATGGAGTGCAGCTTTAGTAGATCCATGCCATAGAAGGATCCCTCCAGCAGCTCAAGGATGGTGGACAGCTAGAAAGATCAGGTGTATTCCATCAAAAGGGTTAAACAATTCAACACACAGGCTACCATTTGTAAAACTGGCCTATCCCAGCCCACCCAAAACCCCAGTGTTCAGATGTGTATAAAATTAAGAGCTATCCTCCACTGAATTTAATAAAACGTGGCATCCAGTGATTCAAGCCTCTCTAGAAAACAACACTTCTAGACTGGGGAGGAAGGGACTAATGGCTTTGCAGCAGGGTACCTTATGTGTAAGGGAGGCTCGGACAATTGACAGAAGGACACTTCACCTTCACATTCTCTTTTCCAGCTTCTCTAAGCTTTTTCAGCCTGAACTCCCCCTCGCATGGGTTGACCGCTGATGGAGGCGCGATGCAGGCGCACTTGCACTGTGGTCCAGATGTGATGGTCTCCACAGTGTAAAAGTCCTGCGCTGTGGCGCTTCCTGCTTCTATCCGCTGGCAGGCGCTCCTGCTCAGGGGTCTGACAACACATTTACACCGACAGTCAGAGCCTTCCGAGAGGGTTTTCACTTTGTCATAATCACCCAGCAGCTACAAAAGAGAAGAGGACGTGTGTGTTTTCTGCTGCGCTTAATCAAACAGGTTGAAATTTTTAGGAACAATCATGTAAAATAATAAATAAAAGCCTACCTTGGAGAGGATGCTCTCTTGACCATCTCGCTCCTCCTGCAGTCTGTCATTTCGGTCTACATGGTTTTCAAATTCTGATCTGGGCTCTGTTCCCAAACTCTTTGGCGCCGCAGAGCCCCGTGGGAAAAACGCACAGCTCACTGCGATGATAACGCATAACTTATACATGTCGTGAGGCTCACAGCGCGCCGACAAGAAGTGCGTAAAGCAGGCTCAGCCTGTCACCAATTCATCTATCTGCCAAGAAAAAATCATAACCTACGAGTGGCTCCAAACAGAGATTTGTATCCGAGAGCGGACTTAAGCTTTACAGCACGATGACATATTTTTTATAGTCTCGATGAATGAAGACTCATCAGACTAGAGAAACTGTGCAGCCTCCGCAGAAGCAGCCGGCATCTGCTGCTGGAACAAGGCTGACAGGAGGCGGACCTGACCGAGCTGACAAGGAGGAGTTGAACTCCTTCATAAGATTTTTAAACAACTTGATAAGCACCTTGCTATTGGCGATCAGTAAAAAATTGCTTCCGTCTTCTATCTTTCGTTTTCTTAACATTGTAATCATCAGTTTATTGTTCTAACACACATTCCCGCATCAAAAGTCTGCAAAGTTACAGCCTGTTGAGCGTTGATTTTCTCCCAGTCAATTTCAGCTGTGCTTCTGTTGCCATCTAGCTGCAGCGTACGAAAGTGAAACAAGCGTTTGAATTTACATCTTTATTTGTATTTTAAGGCACATTTCATTGTGTAGTAATTTCCCCTGTAAAACGTGTTGGTATAATGTAAAATGTGCTTATGTACACATTAAGGCACGTGGTGCCATGTAGGTTTGAGAATCACAGAAATAAAATATTTGTTAAAAATAATAAACTCTGTTGTAAATAACAGTTCTACCATTTAAATCAAACAGATTTTTATCCACAGGACAACAATTAAGTCCCACATTAACGTTTAAATCTGAAGCAGCAGTTTCCAAACAAACACTGTAGATGGATGCGCTGTAAAATCCACAAGAGTTCCCAGTTTAATGACCTGAATTTGTCTACAATTACATTTGATCAAAGCATTAAAAGAATAAAGTGCCACAGCCTTTTTGTCAAATGTATTTCATAATGAATGCCTACAGAAATTTGTGAAAATATCTTGATCATGTATGATCTGACCGCATGTTCTTAAACATCTGGTGTCTTGTTGGTCTAGCCTTCCTCTGAGGTGAGATTCAATACAGCAATAACCATTTGGGTTTGCTACTACCCCTGGAAGGATGAGAGTCACCTAGAGAGACATTTGACAGCTAAACGGTACTTTAGTGCTTAGAAAGTTCAAAAAAAGTCATATTTTATGTCCACTTGCATCCCTTAAGTTCAATATTTTTCTCTGATGCCACAGGAAGGATGAGGTGAGAAATACGACTCCATAGTCCACCATATTTGTCAATGTCCATCCTGTCAAAAGATACAGGGTGGCCATGAGCGAGGAATTTCTTTTGAAGGTGGTCGTCCACCATCTCCTCCACAACACTCAAACGAATCTGGTCAGGAATTGTCTCTTCCTCCTCCAGAAGCACTGTGAAGATCAGAAAAGTCTTCTTGAAGGCAGCGTTCTCATGGTCACAGTAGCGATAGAAAATAAGTGTGGAGCCTGGAGGCAGCTCCTCAAAGCGATGGATGACGGCCACGGGTTTGTCTCCTTCGAAAGCACCCTGCAACTTCCTGTCGATGTCTAGTTTGACCTGGTCACTGTCCTGGCTGGCTGTGCTGGCTCCATCGATGTGGAGGACAGAAGCATTGAGGGCAGAAGAGAAGGCGAAGGCCAGACCATGAGCCAGGCAGCGCAGCGTCCTTTCGGCTCTGAGGCCTGCAGTCAGGATCAGACTGACTGGCTCTGTGGGCTGAGCAGTTTGCAGGTGCCTCCTCAAGTGGATCGTGCTCCTTTTCCAGAGCTCAGCACGCTGGTTGGGGAATTGAGTCTTCACTTTTTCCAGCTGCCTTAGGAAGATGTCTATTTGCCGCACATCATGTCTTTGAGGTGGAGTCTCATGTTGGAGGAGATGCTGTACCAGGATGGCAAACACTAACACTGCAATCACTGCTGTCAGGTATATTTTCCTTCCTATGGAGAGAAAACACACGCGGTTAGAAATTGTTTTTATGATATGACAGAAAGATAAAGAAAGATAAGAATCTTTTACTAAGGCAATTTGTTTGTCCTGCAATGAATGAAGCACTAAAAATATAAAATATAACCCATAAGTCAGAAATTTACCTGCAAGCATTCCACTACGGTCTGGAACTGTAGGTTCAGTAGCCTCCTGAGAGGTGGAGCCAATGGTCTCAACATGTTGTATCTGTTCCTCTCTGTCTGTCTCTGTATGGGAGGAACACAATTTCATACAAAAAAAAGCACTGCTGTAATATTTTCTACAAGTTAAGTTCCATTTCCAACCAATGACAACGTGACATTTATAGTCAAACAAAGGATATGTTTTAGATGGTATGATTAAGATCAAATAAGTGCTGTGATATGGTCCCAAAGGTGTAACTTTGCCTCTGCTTACATCTGTACAACTCTGCAAACAGGTTCTCCAAGTGAAGCATTGAATGTAAAAGATATGAAAAATAAACATGATATTAAAAGTGAAAAAAGATTTCTGAGAAGTGTTTTTGATGCTGGTGGCTACTACTTATCTCCGCAGGAAACATTACACAGAGCAATCAACACACATACCATGATGTATGCAGCCATCTAAATAATACTAAAGAAATTATCCCAAAGCCTTTGGGATAACCATAACCTGGACAGACATAAATAAATGATGGTTGAATTTTTTCAATTATGTATGCATTTGAAAGACTACTATTGGGAATTTAGGGTCATCTTACAATGGAAACAAAACATGGATGTAATATTAACTTACTGTTATCACCAGCCTGCCCCGTGCTTTTACTACAGGCATTTTCAGCCATGCTGTTTGTGGATGCAGATGATGAAACTGAATCTTGTTAGGTGAGATACAGAAGAGGACATGCTTTATTAGTATAATAAATGCATACACACATCTGTGAATCACAAATCAAATGTATTATAATTTGACCTTGCTTGAATATTTTACCTTCTGGCTGCTTTACATTTGCAGTAGTACTAGTCAGACTCACCTCCTGCAGCTGCAGTGCTTGTGTCTTCAGGTTTGGGTCCATCTGCCTGATAATCTGTGTGTGTGGTTGTTTCTGATGCTTTCATCTCCTCTATGCTGTTTTCTTCTGACAATAAGAATTGTTTAACTTCCACAAGAGCTCAAGCATCAGTGTCACTATAGTAGCATTTTAAATGAGGTTAAGTATTAATAATATTCACTTACGTTTATCTCCAGCGCACTCCAAGCTTTTCCCACTGCTGTTTTTAGCCTCGCTGTTTGTAGACGCAGATGATGAAGCTAAATCTTGTTATGTGAGACAGAGACAATATGTTTTAGTGCAATAAATGCAGAAACTAATCTGGTAGAAACACTGAAGGAATTACTATTGACCTCACTTGAATATTCTAGCTGCTTTACAAACAGACCAGAATTACCTTGCTTGACCTCAACACATGGAGAAACATGAGACATGGTTGAAGACTGTTTTGTTTTTTCCTCGGTATCTGTAAAACAAATTTAAAAAAGACAAAGAACACAAATAATTTACATAAGAAGCCACATATCATAAAAATCATAAAATTACATGCAATATTGTGTTTTCTTGGAACTCTAGGTCCCGCAGTCTCCTTGGAGGTATTACCAGTAGTATCAATGTTATTTTTCCGTTCATCTAACTCGTTCTCTTCACTTTCCTTGGTTTCCTTGGATACTGTATTTGGGCAGGTTACGTTCTTTGGTATATCCATACCTTCAGGAGAACAACACTTCTGGAGAACGTCTAACCGGGGGGGAGAGATTAACATAAAATCAAGCAAAATGCCCAGAAGATGAGTTTCTTTAAAACAGAAAGTAAAAAGGAAGGAAAAAAGTGTAATCACCAATTTAAAAACATCAGACTCACCTTCAGTGTCTTTGGGTACATCTGCTTGGTGATCTTGTGTGGTTGTTTCTAGTGCTGTCATCTGCCCTGTGATGTCTAGTTCTGATAGAATAAGAATTGTTTAATTTCCACAGCAGCTACATTTTAAGTGAGATTTAGAAAGGTCGGGTTACTTTTTTAAACTCACAATATTAAAGGATACATTCACAATTTTTAACTCTGTCTAAAAGTGACTCACACCGCTACACTATCTGTACCACCGAAACCACTGTTGGTCATTTTAATTGTTCATCCTGACCATTCATCCTGCTGTGGTCACTGTAGTGATTAAGACCAAATTAGTGCTGTGTTTTGGTCACAATTATGTGACCTTGTTCAACTAACAACAAAAATCTGTTTCCCAAAAGACAATGTGAATTTTAAATACGTGTTACATTAAAGGAAATACTTGTGGTGTTGGTTTTATTCAGGCAGCATCAGGATCTCAGTTCTTCTTCTTGTTGGTTTTTAAGACTATTTTGCAAGTTACTAAACTTGACAATCAAATAAATTCCCCTATTTAAAAAAAATAGCCTGTTGCGGTAACACAACCTGATAGATAAAAGTATTTAAATGAATGGTCAGGCTCAGATAAAGTTTAGAACCGTACTGTGTGTCAACTATTTTCGTATGAGTATTTCGAAATAGGAATAATAAACATCACTGCATCAGTTACTTCTTTTTTAACACATCCTTGTCCTGTTCCGTTCTCAAATGTCTTAACTAAAATTGCTTGTTTAGTTTATGGAATGTAAAGTGTGTCACTGTGAAGGTGTCACTGTTTATGAGGTTGGACATAAACCACAGAACTGAAACTGATAGAATGTGCAATGTAGCATTATAATAATGATCTTGTGGCAAGACTAATCGCCACATAGCAAACAGTAAACATACTGAGTGTGAACATCACACTGATTCAATGACCAGTTGTATACATTCACATTTGTAATCCTGATTAATGTATGTGAAATACTATTTTGATAGAAAATACTAATATAAGATGACTGAAATAAAACTAAAATATAATATTAACTTACTTTTATCTCCATCCTGCTTCATGTTTTCACCCCTGTTGTTTCTATCCTCACTGTTTGGGGATGCAGATGATGAAGCTGAATATTGTTAAGCAAGACAGAAAACATATTTAGTTAGTATAGTAAATGTAGAAACAATTGATCGAAACACTGAAAGGATTACTAGTGACCTGCCTGAATATTTTACCTTCGGTCTGCTTTACATTCAGATCATTTTTAGCATGTTTGCACTCTTCAGATGGCAAGGCACAAGTCAGGTTATTGTGCTGTGTTTGATCTTCTTCTGTAAAACATAAATGATGAACTGAAACCACTGAATGTTTTACAAACATACTAGACCCATATAAAAGACAGCCATTTGAAGATGGTGTAATAATACCTGCTGTATGCTGCTGGCTGAGTTCTGTGTCTTGTTCTGCCATGTCTTTGGATTGGGGATGCAAGGTGAACTGCAGCTGCATGAAACAAGGGCTATATAACATTTCTATGGTAAACTCAACGTACATTTATCAGTTGCAATTTTCCTCACATGTTCAGAGTCCAAATTAATGTCATAAAACTGCCAAGTGTCACTGAGAGAGGCTGGCTGAAAAGCTCTGGGGTTTTCAATTATTTTAAACAGATAATCACGTAGGTTACGGTCAATCCTTAGTGAAACTGTCAGCACATAAGGTTTAACTAATATTCAAACCTCAATTGGGAGTGTTTATGTTTTGATGTTCACCAAGGTTCGCTGAAGTATATTTGAGGGCTAGTGATCATGATTATCTACAGTTATAACATAAAAAATATGCTGTACAAGCAGACAGTACACAAACCAAAGAAGATGATAACATTAGGTAGCTACTTTCTGTAAAATCCTGCTCACAAGGAAACCAGCTAATGGCATGCAGCATATTTTATCTAGCTAAACTGTTGGTTAGCTAACCAGCTAACTGGTTAGCTAGCGGGATAGTTGACGTAAATAACTTACAAGACAATCTAGCTAAGACAGATATTCTAATTTAGCTAACAGTTAGCAATGCTTGGCTTTAGGCAGCCTTCGAGTAGTGTCGTTTGATAGATTACTTCTAATTATGTTTCTATTAGTACACGTACCGTCAATCACATAGCACTGGGACATGAACCATGTAGCTGACGTTGTCGCACTGACAGGACAACAACCCTCGGCCGGAACTTTCAGTCGTGTCCTTGTTTCTATGGAAATTATTTGCTGACATCAACGACGTAATGTACGATCACAAAATGCCTCCCCCACCATGTAGCTACAGGAAACATCATGTCTTGTTTCTATTTCTGAACACGGCGTTTCCTAGTATTATTTAATTGATGTTTTTACCATCGCTCGGCCGAGTTGTGATCCTACATGGAGTCCAAGGTTTCTGAAAATAAGCTTGTTCGTCCCCTGAGGCGATCGACGAGACAGTCTTCAGTTAAAGGTGAGCAAACGGACTGTTGACATTAGCTAGTGTAACGTTAGCCCCCGGAGCTAACGGTAGCTGATTTTAGCTAGCTGTTTGAAAGTTTAACAACATTATGCCTTGAGTTTCTGCCTTGGACGTCATCATTTTTATTTTTCTGTATTAGTATGACTGTCCTCGGACTAGAAACTCGCGATTAAATGAGCTTCAAGTAAGCTACGCTAAGTTCTGTGGCATTTACGCCGTCGTTTAGTTAGTCTAACGTTAGCTACTTTAATTAAGCCCACACGACTCTTTCTACTTCTTTTACAGCACTGAGTTATGAACCGACCCCTAGGGGCCCTTTAAAAAGGACTAAAAAGGGCGCAGAAAACCAAGCTCCTGTTACAGCTGTCAATGGGTCCAGAGAAGTGGAGAGCGACTCAGAGGATGAAGGTAGGATGCTCCAGTCAACAACACATGTCAGCTTACAACGAAGCTTACCCCCAGCCTGCTGTACTTAGGGCGATGTAAACAACTGAGACTTATTTTCTACTCAACAGAGTCCCCGAGCAAAAAGAGTCGGCTGGAGGCAGGAGAAGCAGTGGGCAGCAGTGGTGATGAAAATCAAATGGATGTCCAGGAATCATCTGAGGATACGGATGATATGGACATGCAAGATCAGGAAATAAAAATTGGGCAAGATTCACCTCATGACATTAATCGGCCAAAAATAAGTCAAGGTAAGGAGTGCAGCTACTAATTAATTACTGATTAGGTGGTGTATTTTTTATGTTAAACTACATTCTGTAGTTTTTGCTTGGTGTCAATGGTGGTCAATGTTTCTGGTAATGCAATCAAAAAACAACCAAAAGATATGTTTTGCTTGTGTACTTTACTATTACATAATTAAGCCTTGATTCATCAGAACAACCAAAATCAGATCTATTGTACTCACAGACAGTTTGGTTGGTTTTATCTCACTTTTTCCTCTGTGTAAAACAGGTGGCATTGGAGATGTGAATTTATCCCCTCGTGTACTACTGGGTGTACGCTGCCAATCTAGTCGTGCTGTAAATGAAGATGCAGACTGGATGAAAACCAAAAGAGGTTGGAATATGGTGTAGCCTAATTCTGCATGAGAATGATTATATACAACTCTTGTAATCTATTTAATTTGTTTTTAGTAAAACCACCAACCAAAGAATCTGCAACCCCCACCAAGTCTGCTGTGCAAATCAGACCTCCAGCCAACAGACACAATGTGCTGCTCACCACCATGGCTGAATACCAGAGCAGGATGAAGGCCAAAACAGAAAGCTCAGGTAATGGAGGCGTTTTTATGTTTCCATATTTTAGTCAAGAAATTTACATTGAACACCTTTTTACTGGGTTTACTTCCCTAAAATGTATAATAAATTGTTCTTACTTGTAGGAATACACACTGTTAACCACCGTGTCCCCGTCAAGTATCCGACCTCTGAGAAATTGTACACAACAACAACAACACGACATCGATTGAATAACATTGCAACCCAAAAAGAAAGTCAGCACAAAAAACAAGGTATTATAGTTTTAATTAAATATTACAATCCTTTGCAACATTTAATGCAGCTGTGACCTTTTGACATGGATTAAAATAATTATTTTTCTTTTAGAAGGGATGAAGAAAACTGCTGCCACCAAGAGAAACTCATTTTCATGTAGAGGTGAAGTAACACACACAAACACGTGTTTGGACACACTTTTTTCTTTAGTTGTTTTTGTTTATTTTTATTATTTTCAATGTTGTACATTAATACCAAAGACTCTGAAATTATGACAGAACAAAGCTCGAATTATGTAGCCAACATGTAGTCAGCCTCATGAGGTAGTCACCTGGAATGGTTTTCCAGTAATTTTGAAGGATGTGTGTTCTTTCACTCTCCTCCAACTCTTCACAAACCATCTCAACTGGATTTATTGTGTTATTGTGGAGGTCAGATCAGCCGATGCAGCACTCTGTCACTCTCCTTTTTGGACAAATGCGCCTAGAGGTGTGTTTTGGAATCATTGTCCTGTTGGAAAATGACATTTTCTTTAGTCTAAAACACTTAATGAGTTTGTAAACTTGTAGCACCCTTGATTTGGTTTCTTTTCACACAGGAAAAAATCTAAGTGTACAAAAACGCATGACTATGTACTGACATACTATGTAGGTGCTGCAGGAACAATAAACGTAAATACAGGAAGAAGACCTAACCGGTTAACAACGGTTAGAACCGTTTGATTAAAATAAAAAATCTCAAATTTTGACTCTTCAGACAGTTTTCCACTGATCTAATGTCCATTCCTCATGTTTCTTGGCCCAAGTAAGTGTCTTCTGCTTGTTGTTTTTCCGAAGATATAGTTTCTTTGGTGCAGTTAAAGCTTGAAAGCCTCACTCACACAGTCTGCTGAGAAGTGAATGTTGAAATATGTCACTTGAATTCTGAGAAGCATTTATTTGGGCTCGCGTGTTGTAAATCAGCATTTTTTGAGGCTGGTAATTGTAATAAACTTATCCTCTGCAGCAGAAGTAGCTCTTGATCTTACTTTCCTGGGCTCCCATGAGAGCCACTTTCATCAAAGCGTTTGATGGTTTTGGCAACTGCATTTGGGCATAATGATGGCTGACTTTCTTCTCCCTTTAATTAACTGACAGTTTCTTGCCATAATATGAATTGGTACACTAGTTTTACTAGCACTAATAGGGCTGTTTACTCTACCCCTTCCTCCGCACAAGAGAACTTATCTAGCACGTTCAGAAGGCAAGAAATGTCACAGATTAACTCTTGAGAAGGCAGTCTGTCAATTGAAAAAAACATCCCAGGTGACTGCCTCATGAATCTGATGAGAGACTGCTAATGAGTGTGTCTTCCATGGATGTTTTCTTTTTTTTTTTTTCTCATTACATTGTACATTAATATTGTAAAATAACAAAAAAAACATTT
>OMLM01001389.1:27088-66219 GCA_900302695.1 Helostoma temminkii
TTACCTCTTTTAATTTCATATATTTGTTGGGGAAATTGACAGTATATTAGGCGTTACGTTGGAGTGGCTTTGTAATTTATTTTTGGACATGTAGAGTAATAAATAATGAGATAAATTGATTAAAGATTAACATTTACTTTGCCTTTTTTGAAATGTGGAATACCATCCATCCATTCATTTTCTATACCGCTAGGGGTCACGGGTGTGCTGGAGCCTATCCCAGCTGTCATATGGGCGAGAGGCGGGGTACACCCTGGACAGGTCGCCAGTCTATCGCAGGGCCACATATAGTGTGGAATACCCTGAAGTGTAATAAATGTAATGTAACGTAAAAATACCGCTTTAAAGTATAGTCTAAAGGTCTTCTTTTGTTTTCAAAGCTGAAGACATCTCTGGGAAAAGGAAGAGCTTTTATTCGATATTCCCTCGTACATCAACGACTGGCTGATACACTGCAGCAGTGCCTGATGAACCAGAGAGTCACCAGGTAAAACTGTCAGAGCCCAATGAGATTCTTTTGCAATGTTTTTTTTAATTGAAATAAAAATTTAACAATGACACAGAAGCAAACTTAAAATTACAACTTAAAATTTTAGATCATAAACACCTTTGATTACATCTGACAGCGTCTCCCTACAATACTCTCATCTCAGGTGAAAGTCAGATGAAAAGCGACCCGTCTGTTCAAAGGTTGCACTGGGAAACATCAGATATGTTTCTGATTTAGAACCACATATGAAAGTAGCTGAGGTTGGATTTGAAAAAAATCGAATTTCATGTCATTTGTGCTGTTCAGGCTGCCGCAAAAAAAAATTTAATTTGGGCCACTTTCCCAGCAGTGTGAACATAGAAAGCAGATGTGGCACCCATTCACGTATTTTTACTTAGAAAACAGAACAGTTCTGTTGTGGTGTTTTACTTCATCATTTTTACTTTCTATGGGTAGGGCCTGCTGCCTCAGTTGCAGTTCAAAAGTCGCATACTGTAGGATGGGATAGGATTATACTTTATGCATGTTAAAGCAGCAGAGTCACTAAAAATGAAACGTAAAACATCAGAACACAATAAATCTAGAATAAAGATCTAATAGACCAATAGCATAATAGTAATAATAACAATGTGCAGTTTGCAAAGTCAGATACAGTAGATGACACTGTGAGCTCATGAGTTTGATCAACAGCACTGAATTTACAGGTGGCCTTAAGCCAAGAAATCAGCATTTCAGTCAGTCTGCATTTATCCAAGTCACTTGAGTTGGCTGGACAATAGAGGCTGAGAAGTCAGATGGCAGCAGGGCCTTGTTTGTCTGTTCGCCCCAGCTTAAAACCATCCATTTACAGTGAATCAGTACTAAGTTCATTTCATCCATGTCGCGCTCTGGTCCATGATCAGCGCGAATGACTGGTCCGTTTTACTGGAGAGACATTGTCTCCTCAGCTTCAGATGGATTTCAGATCTTCTGGAGGATTTCTGTTGGATTTCAGATTCTCTCTCCTGGTAGCAGGCATGTATTTTGCATGGCTAATAACTAGTAGCTAATAGCATGTTAGCAGAAAACATTGCTGTATCCACAGTAATGTGTGCCTCCAAACAAAGTCACCACAGGTCCTCACACAAACCCATAGGATCAGAAAAGTCCCAGTAAGTCCACTTCTCCCATCACCTCAGAAGAGCACACAACATGAGTTGGAGAAAGATGAGCAACAACACACAAAGAGAGGAGCTGCTGCAGCTGGCTGCCAATAGGCACCATTCGAGAATTCTTCTTATATTTTATAAAGAACAGTTTAAATATTAAGAAGTGTTAAATGAATGTTATTAATTATCAGTAGATTCACCAGAGGTCAAAATGTGAGTATGATGTAGAAATGCATATAATGGAGAAACAACACAATACGAAAAAGAATCTGTTATTGGTACTACAGGCCAGTTAGATCATTTTGAAGCCACAGTTTTGTTCAGTCACTTTGATTCTTACTACTTCTTCAGTTATGTCCTGTTTTGACCCCTCTGTCTTCTCTCCTCGTTCAGTGACTGGTACTATGCAAGAAGTCCCTTCCTGAAGTCTCACCTTAGTGTTGACATCATCAATTACCTGTATGAACTCAATGAGGTTCAGTTTGATGTGGCTTCGCGAGGACATGATCTTGATGCCTCCTGGCCTACTTTTGCAAGGTAAGAAGACAGATCTCTAAAACATGTAAAGCAGATAGAAACTGCAAAAATATTTGCCAGATAACCAAAAATACATGAAGAAATGATTACAGAAACAAGTTATTCTTTTGCTTTAGTGTTGTTTAGTCAGGATGTTTACAGTATCAAATTTGTTTTCTGATCAACAGGAGGACACTGGGAAGTTCAAATTCACCTGGTCATATGTGGAAACCACCCAGTCGCAGTTCTAGCATCAACAGTCTAGCTAGCACCTACTCCCAGGTAACTGGTGTGTGCGTCTCTAATAATATTTTGTAATTTTACCGTAACTTTAAATTAAAGATGTTCAACACTCCTTTTCTTGTCTTATCTTTTTTCTATTAGCAGGCAACTGAGCTCCCCTCTAGCCCCGACTATGGTCAGGGTTTGCTGAATGACCTAAATGAGTCCCTACCATCCTGCATAGAAGATGCAAGCACAGTTGAAAACCTTCGCTTGGAGCTGGATCAGTCAGAGCTGAGACAGCGAGAGCTCCTTGATAAGATGCAACAGCTGGGTGAGGAGGCAGCTGAGCTCAGGGATGTGGTTGTGGAGCTCCAGAGACAGCTGGATGTATCACTTGCTGCCCAAGAGGAGCAACGGGGCTTGCAGGGAGAACTCAGGGCTTTGCAGGGGAGAGAAGAGGCACTGTCTAATGAGGTGGAAACACTCAGGACTTGGGAAAAAACCAGAGAAGCTGAACAGTGCCTGCTCCAGGCAAAGTTGGCAGCTGCTGAGAAGAAGAACATAGACCTCCTGGCCAAGTTAGATGGCATTCTGAATGAGAAGGGCCAGCAGACAGCCAGCTACTTTGATTCAGCACAAAAGATTCACGAGTTGCTGGACAGATTAAAAGACGCAGAGAAAGGAAAGATGGAAGCAGTTGCAGAAGCAGAAGAAAAGAAAAGGCAGGCAGAAAGACTAGAGGAAGAACTGAGAGTCAAGGAGGCAGCTGCAAAGGATGTCGAAACGGAACTTGAAGGATTATCTACATCTGCGTCTCAGGAGAAAGCCAAATTGGAGGCTAAAGTGGAGGAACAGTGCAATGCCCTTGACAAGCTGCAGGGTGCCTTGACATTAAGAGAGAAGGAAGCTAGCAATATACAAAGACAGTTGCTGGATCTCCAAAGATCTGTAGAGGAAAAGGAGAAAGAAATGGATGATGTAAAGAGGAAGGCACAAGAAGCTAAAGATGAAATGCAGAAGAAAATGATTGTCCTAAAAGACTCTCTAGAAGCAGAAGTCACTAGTCTTAAAGAGCAACTCAGGAGGAAGGAGGCAGAGCTAACCTCAGGCAACGAGACACTACAAAAGCTTGAAGCCGAGAACCAAAAACTGACCACAGAGAAGGATAAAGTGACCAATAACCTTCATGAGCTAGAGGATAATGTCAAAGAACAGGCCACAAAGATAGCGGACTACAAGACCCAATGCACCAGTCTAATGGAACTAAATGAGAAACTACTGACCACAATAAAGAGAGATGAGGAGCTGAAGAAAGAGATGGCAGACAACAGAGCAGTACTTGAGGCTGAATTAGCTGCTCTAAGGGCTTCAGAAAAACAGCTACGAGGTCAGCTGGATGATGCTAAAATGACAGTAGATGAAAAGGACAAGAAGTTGCGTGAGGAGAACCGCAAACTGGATGAGAGACTGCAGCGAGCCACCTTGGCTGCAGAGGTCTCTGAGACCACATCAAAAAGGCTCGAGAAGGAGAACAAGAGTCTGAGGGAGGAGCAAGACGCTGTGAAAGCAGCTCTTAGTCGCATGCAAGCAGACCTGAAGAGTGTTCATGGGCAGATTGGAGAGTTAGAAAACAATTTAGGAGCTTCGCGCAAGAATGAAGCAAGCCTTCAAGAGCAGCTTAAAGCCAGAGAGACCCAGCTAGAGAGTACAGAGAAGAACCTCGTTGATCTCCAATCTAAGTTAAAAACTCTGAGCAGCAGGGAGAAGGAGCTAGAGATTGCCAAAGATGATGCTGAAGCAACCTGTGCTAGACAGGCAGAAGTGATTGAAAGGTTGACCACTGATAAGCAGATGATAGAGAAATCTCAGCTGGAGAGGTTTGCTGACCAAGCAAAGGAAAACCAGGAAGTGACAGCTAAATTAAATGTGGTTCAGGGCCAGTTGGAAGTGGGCATGAAGGAAGTGTCCAGGCTCCAAGCAGAGATCCTGGACCTCAGGGTGCAGGTACAGAGGTCTGAGGAAGAAAAGCTAAAATCCCAAGCACAGCTGGAGGTGACAGAGGCCCAAAGAAATGAGCTCAGGATTCTGACTGAGCAGCTTAAAGCTCAGACAGAGATGCTGAATAAGACGCATGTAACAGAGCTTATGGAGTGCAAAAAGAAAGAAGAGGTCCTTATTGAAAAGCGTGATAGAGAAGTAGCAGCCCACGCTGAACTGGCTATCTCTGCAGCTGCTATTCGAGAAGAGCTCTCCACCCTAAAGGCAGAAAATGGCAGGCTGGCTGTAGAGAACAGTGAGATACGTGAGGGTCTGCACCGGGCAAACACAGAGATGGCAGAGCTGGGCATGACCATCTGTAAGCTAAGTTCAGAAAAAGAGGAGGCCACAGATCATTGGGCACAGGATGCTGCCAGGATCGAAGAGCTGGAGAAAGAAGTGGAGAAACTAGAACAGTGCATGACAGAACTAAGGCTGGAGAATAACAGGCTAAGAGAGGAGCTGACACAGAAGGAGACACTTCCAGTGACTATTGTGGAGCTCCAGGAGCAGTTGGAAAAAGCCAAAAACCAATTGCAGAGCGTCAAGGATTCCAATCGAGAGGAGATGGAGGCTGTGAAGTTTCAGATGAGCTCAGAGAGCATGAATCATCAGGTCCAGATGAAGGCGAGTCATTCAGAATCTGTTAATTACACATTTTATTACACTAAAGATAATCACTTTTTGCTTTACTGATTTTTGGCAAGAAAATAGTTAACTTACTGTGCACAAACATCCAAGTCAGTTACTGTCTAAGCAACATTAGCAGAATCCAGTAGCTCTAGAGATGATTGGTTCACTACCATGGTCCAGACTGAAATATCTGCGCCACTGGATTGACATGTAATTTGATACAGATATTCATGGTCAACTTTTCACACTTGCCTTTCTCTTACTGTATGTTATTTTCTCATTGAAGAATCTGAACGAACAGCTAGACAAGGTGAAAGCCCAACTCCAAGAGGAGCAGAACAATGCATCCGGCTTGCAAGTGAAAGTGTCTGAATTAGAGGTGTGTGTCTTTCAAGCATTAAATTATTCACGGTATAAAGTAAACTACATGAAGTAAATACATTATTATGGCAAAATGTGTTACAGAAAAATACTGGTGTTAAAAATACACTACCATTTAAAAAATGTGTAATTTACTAAGTTTTGAAAAAAATTATATATGTCTGGGGAAGACTCGAGTTACTTAATGCAAGATCCTGAGCAAAGACTGGAACAGACATTAACATCTTAATCATGGATCACAGATTTTCAGAGAGGTTGCAGAACAACGTTAAAGACAATAACCAGCAGATCACAATTAGCAGAAATTAGAATAGATGCCACATTGAATTTCAGTTCAATTAGGTTATTTACACCAATTCATAACAAAGTCATCTTAAGGCACTTTACAGTGTAAAGTTTAAGACCTTAAAGAATTTAACAATACAACTATATGGAATTATATACAAATCCCCTTGGACAAGCACTAGGCAACAGTGGAGAGGAAAAACTCAATTGAACAGAAGAAATCTCCAGCAGAACCAGGCTCACGGTGGGTGGTCATCTGCCTTGACCAGCTGGGGTGAATGGAAAGAAAAAGTCAAGCACAACAAGTCACAAAAAACAACAAGCAGCAACAAAACATTTGGCAGGTTGGATGCGCCCCCTGCACACTGGGAACATACGGCTTCAGGGCTGGGGATACCTGCAGAGAGAGAGAGAGAGAGAGAGAGAGAGAGAAAGAAAGAGAGAGAGAGGGGGCTAACTGCCAGAGAGAGAAGACAAAGTAAATAATGTGCAATGATGTTTTATAAGTAGATGGAGAAAAGAGGAGGAGCTCAGTGTGTGAAGGGAGGTTTACTTTTGGAAACTCTAGAAACCACAGTTAGACCTTCTCTCTGAGAGTGAAGCGATCATCTGGGATGATGTGGGCTTATGAGGTCTTTTAGATATGAAGGGGCTTGATCATTAAGTGCTTTATATGTGAGAAGAAGGATTTTAAATTATATTCTAGATTTTACAGGGAGCCAATGAAGGGAAGCTAATGTTGCAGAAATATGATCTCTCTTGCTAATTCCAGGCCAAACAGTGCTGTTAATTGGTTTGATGTTTTATCACAATTTGAATTTGATGGATGTTTTTAAGGTTTGATCTCTTATCTAAGTTACATATGAAAATGCATCAGAAAAACCAAAATAGTAATATTTATATTTATATTTGCTATGTGCTATATGTAAAATATTTCTAAAATGTCAGACAAGGTAAGATATGAACATTATTTAACAGTGGCATTGTTTAAATCAACAAACAGACATATCTTTTTTATGTGTTTTCTGTTAATCCTTATTAAAGGCTTTGAATGAGCAGTATTTGCAGCTAAGTGGCGAGAAGGAAGTTCACATCACAAAGACAGAAGCAATTATTCGTGAGAGTGAAAGCGAGATTCATCAACTGAGAAATTCAATAACAAGGTGAATTCATGTCCAGTAATAATTGTGAATATCATCTTATTATAAATAGAAGAAATGCTGATTAATCTTCTCTCTTTCTCCAGTGCTGAAGATGCGCACTTAGCTGTGCAAAGGGAATGTGAGGAACTGAAGCAGAAACTTAACGCAGAGGAAATTGAGAAAAAAGGCCAGTACCTGAAGATGACTGCAGAGATCGATGACCTCAACAGAACCAAGACCATCCTTGAAGAGCGGCTCATTGAGCTTATCAGGTCTGACCCGTCTCTATTACAGCTGTCTGGCTGTCAGTGCAACAGGCACAGAGATTCTTAATGAAGAACAGGGTTAAAGTTAATTTACTCTTTGAATGTCTACCACCTTGTTTTGGTTGCTGCCTGCTTGATATTCCCAGTGAGGAGTGAGTGTTTGAATTGGTTATATTAGAAAGAGCAATTCTCTTATGCTGGTATACTTGACAGTTGTAGGGCAAAGTAAGGACTGAGGAGCAGGGCTTTTCTGAATGTTGGCATAATTTACTGCGAACATGTAATAAAAATTGTGATTCAGTAGCTCCTCTGGGTTGTGCCAAAATAATTTCAATTTATGCATGCCTAAAATCAGTTGAATCACACTAAATGTATATGCTTTTATCTTTTTTGTGCATTACATCAGGGACAAAGATGCCCTGTGGCAGAAGTCAGATGCTCTGGAGTTTGAGCAGAAACTGCGAGCAGAGGAACGATGGTGGTTGGTGGATAAAGAGGCCACGCATTGTCTTGGCTGCCAGGGCCAGTTCACCTGGTGGCTGCGCAGACATCACTGCAGGTGATTTACAGCACACTGTGGTTACTGTTATTGACTTTTCAAGTCTGTTTTAATTTCCCCCAATACAGTGTCATGTGAGCCCTTTATTAATGTGCATGGTGTCAAAATGTGTAAGAAAGTTTTAGGTCTGATATGGATGAAAGAACATTAATTCATTCTTACGTTATTTGTTTCTAGGCTTTGTGGTCGCATCTTCTGCTACTACTGCAGCAACAACTTTGTGATGACCAAGCACAGTGGGAAGAAGGAGCGCTGCTGCAGGGACTGTTACACCCAACACAGTGCTGTGGTGGAGAGGTTCACAGAGGCAGAGCTCAGTCCTTCAGACACCCTTTCCCCTCCCCCGGGAGCTGGACCTCAAGCACCTCCTGAACCACCCCTGTACAAGCCTACTCCCAGGGTTACAGGTGAGAGACACGCTTGGAAGAAAAACACGAGCTAGCTTGTGTTTAGCTCAGGTTTATTGCTGCAGTTCTTCAGCTTTCACAATTTTTTATGTTAGAGAGGTTTTAAGCAGAGAGGAAAAAACAGGCTTTCAGGATTAACAAAGACATCAACTTTTATTTATATATTAATTAATATTCAGTAGATAAAAGATGGTGACATTTTCATTCAAAGCAAAAGCTGAATAATCCAATACTGTACATATAATCCTCACATGAAACAACTGAAAAGCTGGTGATGGTGTCTTCTGTACTGTAGTGTTGTGGTTATTTTGTCTGTTGCTTTCCTTGAATCCTCCCAGTTTCAGATCCCAGCAACAGATCTGACGATGGAGCTTTTGACATCATCACAGAAGAGGAAGTTAATGGTGTCTACGACAGTGACACCACCTCCCAGACCACGGGAGGCTCATTGGAGGGAGAGCAAGACAGACGGCCTCCAGCAGCACTGAATATGTGAGCTTAACATTCAAAACACATACTGATAACTGCTGGTTATGGTTGAACAGAGTGGGGATATTTCCCTCATTAATGATTAACTTCTCCTTCTTCCTGGATACGGACTCATTTAGCTTCAAATAAAAAAAACTTTAGACTTTTAGGTTAACCTTAGAGTTCAAAAAGACAAAATCCAAACACAATGTTGTTAAATATTTTATTTGAATTTAAAAATACATCACAAGTCTAAAGGGATTTTTTTTCAATTGTTACAAACCTACAGCCACTCACAAAAGAAACAATACCCTGACCCTGATTTGGCTTTTATCAGTGTCCTGTAAACAGAGTTGAGATATTTCCCTCAGATTGTTTGATGATTATCTTCTCCTTCTTCCTGGATACTGAGCCATTTTATGTCAAATTGTAAAACTCTTAAAGGTTAGAAAGGGTACCCTAGAAAGTGCACTTCATCTTATAATCATAAGTGTACCATCAGTTGGTCAAGGGAAAACAAAGGGCTCACTGCATCTGCGTTTGCCTGTGTGGTGTTCTATGTGTCCAATGATGTAAATAAAAATAACAGAGACTGGAGACATTCATCGAGAGCCATTGTAAAGCACAGAATTGCTGTGAATTTCTCAAAATAAGGCCATAAATACATCCCACTACATCTTGAATGCACACATCTCTGAAGTAGGTGAACGTCTTTTGTCCTACACACATCCCTATGTGCCAAATAGTAAATACAGAAGTACTTTTGTTGTACTGTTGGAAGTTATTCTACTATGTGTCTTGTTTTCACTAAACTAAAAGCAGATTTAGTGTTACAGTTTAGGTGTATTACTGTAATTATGCAAACATTTATAAAAGATTCATTTGCAGTATTTGTAAAAAAAAGGCGTCCTAAATTGCACCTGTCATCCTGAATGTATGCAGCAAAGATGCAGAGTATATTTCAGTGTTAACAGTGAGGAAGAGGATGCAACATAGAATTAACTTGTACTTAGATTCAACATTATGTAAGCATTAAGCATAATGCATGTGGAGTTAAGCAGATGGTCTAAAACACTGTTGTGGTCCATTAAAATTCATAGGCAATGATCTCTGGATAAAATTCCTAATCCATTTTGTATGCATAGTCATGAGTCTGGAGTGTATCACCAACACATTTTAAAATATATATCTGTACTCAGGATACTCAGCGGTCATTCACAATGAAGTCTCATTATATCTTTATGGCTGGTCAGGGTTTCATATATTGAAAGCAAGATATTTTGTGTTGGATCTGCAGAGGCGCAGATGTGTCACTTGACGACCCAGAGGAGCACATCCCCACCGTTCAGGATGCAGAGATCAACCTTCTCAAATCAGGCGAAGTCACGTCAGTCTGAATTTTTGAGTAGTACGTTTTCAGTCAACCTGGTTTTATTAATTCTACATTAATGCACCTTAAAATGTAATTGCTTTATTACAGAACAACCGTTCCTCTCAGCATTGATGATATCTCTCAGTTTGGTGACGGTTCCCGGGAGCTCTTCATCAAGTCCAGCTGCTACAGTGTGATAACTGTTGCTGTGGGTGACTGTGGGCCAACTATCGGCTGGATGTTTTCCTCTGAGCCCAAAAGTATCTCCTTTAGTGTGGTATATCAGGAATCCACTGACACTCAAGTGGAACAGTCAAAGGTAGATCAGATCAGTGTGTGCATTTTTATCTTTAAGTAACAAGAGCATGTTTGCCACATCTGTGCTTTCCAGATGTGGTACCCTTAAATATACAGACAGAACTGGGCATTTAGCCCAGTCCAGAGTTCAGAAAGGCAAAAGTGTTGTTAAATACTCTTCAGTTGTTACAAACCTGCACCCATTCAGAAATGAAACAATACACCCTTATTTTGTTTTTATCTGTGTGCCATAAACAGAGAGGGGATATTGTTTTTGCTTCTGCAATATGCCTTTAAGATACTTGATAGCATATTCATATTACATACATTTCATAGAAATGAGCATAGAGTATAATCAGTAGGGCAGATTTCATCTTAGCTGACTAGTTCTGGTAAAGTCTTTTTTTAGGTACTTTGAGTTTCACTTCAGGTCAGTATTTCTGTTCTGCTCTCAGGTCCTGATTCCTCTGACTCGCTGCAATTCCCATAAAGAGACAATACAGGGGCAGCTGAAAGTCCGACACCCCGGCCTTTACACGCTCATCTTTGATAACTCGTTCTCACGGTAGGACACACTGACCTCCAGCAGTCTCGTCTTATCACTGACTTTCCCTCAGAGTGGGAGAAGCTTGTGAATGTGATTGTGATGTGATCAATTGAGTGAATTCTCATTGTCTTGGCCATAATATTCTCTCTGTACACTGAGTTGGCACCTCAGTAAGCAAAAACTCAGGCAGGCTAATACAAGAACAATTCAATAAACCACCCTTTCATGAAGGAGATAGTGTTCTACAGAGGTGCTTAGAAGATGTAATTAGTTTTACTGTTGAACTGTGCTGCATTACACAGAGTTATTTAGCCTAGCCTCTCAGTAAATGGAGAAATTGATTGGAAAAAATAATAGAATCCCATATCAGCACAATACAATTCAGCACCACCACAATTGATCATACAGTTAAATCAAATCTCTGTAAAACAGTCTCACCGGTAAAGGTAGGATTATTTGAAGGCTGTCGGACTGTCTTAGTTCACTTAGCTCAGTGTACCTGCTATAAATAAACATGTGTGTGTGTGTGTGTGTGTGCGCGTGCGCTTTTAAGTGTCTTGTTTCAATAAATCAGTTGCATTCCTTTGATCAGAAACCTCCTTCTAACAGGTTTATCTCCAAGAAAGTTTTCTACCATCTCACCGTGGAGAAGCCTATAATCTACGATGGAAGTGACTTTCCTTAAACTGAACAGCACATGTTCCCACAGAGGCATCAGTATGATAGTAGTCTTATTAGTCTTGTTCTTTGCAAAAAACCCAAGTATTTTATGTTTTGCAATTTTATCTGTATTTAACTCTATTGTGTTAATGTTTTGAGGTTTTAGAAGAAAATAGAAAAGGAATATTTATGCATGTTTTATTGTGTTTTTAAGAATACACCAAGTAATTTACATACAGTTGGCTTTGTTTTTGTTAAGTTGTTTGAAATTATGTTATATTATTTACTTTAGTTACGTTAACCAGTGCAGATTACCACAAGTAACACTAACCAATATGAACTATAAAAACAGTCTATAGTCCATGAAGGCCCAGGAATGACGAAGTTGGAAATATGTATGTTGTGCAATCATTTTAATCAAATGGCCATCAGAACCAGAAATAGTGCAGGAAAGTGGTTTAAGAGACTTATGTTTTTAAGAGACGTATCTGATCAGATTTGCACTGTGCCAGTGCCGAAAGAATTAAAGCAGTAACTAATAACTGGCCTGGTAAAATGCATTTTCTGCTTGATTACAAAGCATATGCACTTTGAGCAAATCTCAGGAGTGGGATGTAAATTCATCCCTCCAGTGGTAGAATGTCCTAATTAACTAAAAAAAACACACACAGAAAGAGAAAGAGGCAGATGCTGCCATCTTCCTTTCTGTGTAACAGACCTGCACCAGCTTTCTCTATTCAGTATGTAGAATCATATAGAAAGTGCCAGTACAATAACTTTCAGTTAAAGTATATTATTCACTGTCAGCCATTGAGCTCCTGTTCTGTACTGGACTACAAAGTGCCTATTAACTCTTAACTGTGTGCTACTCAAGCTGTACATTTTATTCTTTATCTTCACACATGATATAAGTTATGAATTGGCACTACTCTGTAAAACTTCATTAAAACTGACATTTGATTTACCATAGGCCCAATATGTATTTGAGTTATACCAGTTAAAATAATTTTCCGTTAGGTTTTTTTGTTTTTTTGTATATTTAGATTACTGGCTTTTCTCACCTGTGTGATCACCTGGGCTTGATTATTGGTTGTTATTTTTTTTTTGTAAAGCAATAAGAAAAATCAACCATGTGGATACAGTTTAACCAGAGGTGGTAAGTAACTAAGTACATTTACTCAAGTACTGTACTTAAGTACAATTCTGGGGTGCTTGTACTTCACATAAAAATGTATTTCCATTTTATGTGACATTTACTATTTTAACAGCATTAGTTACTAGTTACTTTTCACAGTTTTAGATACTTTTTACCCACTGCTGTTTGTGTCCAACAATTTGGATGAGACTTTTACATTTCTGTTATCAGCAGCATCAAATTCTACTTTGTTTAAAATATGCAGTTTTCTTAGTGGAATATTTTTACCTTTGTACTTTAAGTAAAATCTAGATCATGTACTTTAGTACTTTCAATGGAGTAGAATGATTATAGGGTACTTCTACTTGTAGTGGGGTGTTTTTATAGGGAAATACTTGCACCTTTACTTGAGTATTAAGTTTGTGTACTTTATACCCCTCTGAATTTTACACTACTTAACAAGGGCTTGTCTCTGTGCTGCTACTGTCAGAGTTCTTATTTTTTATTGGTGTATATTGGTGCAGATACGAAGCAATGCCTCATATTTTCTCTACAGAGCTGCACTTTGTGATAATTATTTTATAAATTGTTACAATAATATGAAATCTGTTTACATATCTTGTCAAATAATTCTCACATGGACAGATTTTTCTACTTGCTCCCTTGAGGATTATTTTTGAAGGAATACAATGTGCAAGAATCATTGCCATAAACACGCACTGTAAATAGAAATAAATTGAAAAAGTGAATTCTGATATTCAGTAATGTTTGTCTGGTTTACTCTTTGGCTTGGAATATCACAAAAACATACATCTATGTGCTGCCCCACTCATTTAGAATCAACAACAACACACACACAATATTTATGGACAACCAGGAAATGTTTTTTTAAGATCACTAGTAATGTTCAACATCCACAGCAATCTCTACAGAGAATAAAAGTTATAATACTGTATTCTACTGTCAAAATATAATGTACTTTTCTGTAATTTTCCATTTTAACATAGTACATCAATATGCAAAAATGAACATAAATTAAAAATGTCACATCACGTTTTGACCTCATCAATGTGTTGCCATTTGAATTATGAGGCCAATATAGCTCCATACATCAACATTTTCGGTTATTGTTTTATTATTATGTGCTGAACTTTTATACAGAAAATTATTATTTAATTACTTTTTGTTTGTTTGGGTTATTTAAAAATGTAATTTTTCCTGCTTAAACAAAATAATGGATAAATGAATAAAAACAATCTGAAACTGTCGCATGTTACAAAACAGCTAATTTGGCGTGCATTTGGCGACACTGTCCGGCTCAGGATGAATTTTGATCCTGACAACATGAGCGCAGGGGGAAGCACCAGCTCGGCTGTAAAGTCTGTCAGCCAAAAAGGAACTGACTTTTGCCTTCAAAATAAAAGTATCTTATTTCGGTTAATTGGTTACTGGAGGTCATTTCTATACGTGCCACCACAATTGTTGGAGTGTTGCTTGTCTATGGAGACATGTTAAAAAAAATATCAACAACCATTTCTCACAGGCAGCTTGATCGTGAGGCTTTTATTATGAAAGTGCATGCAGGAATTATTTCAGTTCAGTTGCTGCAGATGGACAAGTGTCTTATTTGGACTGGGAGAGCGGCGCTCAGCATCCCGACCTGCTGGAGAGTGCTGCTTCCTCACTGATGAGAGCACCACGCCGGACTGAGCGGACACTGAATATGTCCTGTCTTCACATCAGAGGGATTTTTCTCACTTGGTGTTTGGCTCCAACTGTGAGTGTGTTATTTTTTTACTTATCTGTCTGAAAAACGATAATTGTTGGCACCTCTAAAACTTGCAATTTACTGTAAATAATGTCAATTTATAAAAAAAAAAACAACGAATAAATCCGAAAGCAGATTTGCAACAACACGGAAATTGTTGCACTTTACACTTAAAAATGAAAAAATATTAAGATGCACAGATGCACAAAACAGTTTGCCTCTTTAACGCCTTGTGTCATATTAAAACTATATTAATATAATGCAGACCAGCGTGCATGAGTCCGCGCCCTGTATCTTTCTGAAGGCGGTATTGACCTGTCTGGTGGTTGACACAGGTCCTAAGTAATTTTCATACCAACAACGTGTTGCATCATATAAGATAATGCAAGAAAAAAATAAGATGAGCTTAAGCAATGAGATTTTTTCTATGCATTGGATGAATGTAAATCAGTGTAAAACATGAGATCATGTAGACTTAGATCTTCTGAGTTCTCTGTCATATATGGGCTTTATCGATATTATTTCATTTTACATTAAAATCAGCTTTAGGCAGAGGGTGTGTGTATGTGTGTATTGTATACACAGTAGTTTCTACAAATGGTGTAATCTGTAAATATGCCATATGTGTGGCTAAAATTAAGGTATGATGAAATGAATCACTATTTTAGTCCTAATACACAGTTTTGTGGATGGGTGTGTCTGTAGGTTTATGTGCACGTGAGTGCACAGTATGTTTATATGTTGTTTACACATTCAAATCTGAAATGTTTCAAATTACTCAAATGTATGAGAAATTTGTCCAGGGAAACATTTATTTACAGTAGGCTACCATGAAATTTGTCCCCTCCCACACACACATACACAAACAGTTCACTTAATCAAAATCAGGAAAGTGGAAAACCATTAAGATAAATTGTTATTCTGTTTGCTGATATTGCCAATTTATTTACAGTTTCATTTGTGCAATTCGATTTGGCCGATCAGCTGTGAAGAAACAAGATAGACAACTAACTTTATTTGTGTGTGCACATTCACACGCCGTCAGTCACACCGGCTTTTTATCATCAGATTTATAGAACTATTATTACGTGGCCACCTTGCTAATCTTTATAACAGAATAGAAATATGAGAAGCAGGCAAACTGGTGGCATGATGATCAGTGTGGCAGAGTGCAAATGGGAATAGGGCAGACACTCATCATCATGTTCCACTTCATTCTTTTCTCTTGTTCCACTCAGGACTGTAGAGAATTAAAATGAGGCGGTGCAGTCCATAAAACACACATGCAACACACACACACAAATGCAAACACAGTACCTTTCAAAAGAAAACGCAGTGATTAGAAACAAGACAAACTGAATATAACAGGTTATAGTTCATATATTGAATGTTCAGATGTTATCGAAATTTTGCACTTTGACCACCACCTGAGGGAAATAAAACAAACAAAAAAAAAAGGCTTGGTAATATCCAAATACTATTCTCATGAACAGTGATTCACTCTACAAACAACCAGCAGCTTTGTTTTGTGTTTTTACAGATTCATATTTTAGTTGTCGAAATTGTTTGAGAAATTTGGGAAATACATTTATTCTTCTTGCCAAGATTTACTGTGGATAAAAAGACCACAAGCATAATAATTGTATATTATGAAGCATGATATCCAGCAGACAATCAGCTTAGCATGTCAAAAAAAATAAAAACTGGAAAAATGTTTCACGGTTTAAATAGAAATGTACAGTATAATATATGAATTAGTGAACTTTAGTGGTGCTGCAAGTTATCTTTGGACCAACCAGCTGTGTTTTTATACTAAGCTAATATATCCTGACACCAGCTTCAAACATGCAACACTTTGACTCATTAACTTATTAACTTACTAATTATGAGCAGCTGAGAAACCGTTCACATGAGCGTCCGACTTGTATATGTGCTGCAAATAGACAATCTCTGGAAGAAATGAAATCAAATATAATCACTAATACAGTATATACAGCTAATATTATAAAGTCTATAGACTGCTGCACTTGGATTATCTACCATGGAATAATGTATGAATGTTACCAAGTCACAACAAGGGTTGTTTATTCGGGTCTTCCCATTTTGCAGACATTGGGTGGATGCAGCATTGTGTGACTATGAGAGTGATAGCTCCTGTATCACCTTCTCACTTTCAGCTGGAGAGTAAATAAACATATTTCTCATAATGTCTGACAATTCCTTCAATATCCAAACTTCAGAGACCGACTGTGTTTGCGCTTTCTTTCTGATTGACTGAACATGTTTTATATTTTCATACTGTGCCTGAGTACCGTGGCAGCAGCATAAAAGTGCATCTCATTTGCTGTTGAAAATAGAAGGCAGCATCTGCAAAGTGCGCCCAATCCGATGGCCTCTTCTTGGATAGTTAGTGGATAATAGGCTTCAGCTCTGAGAGAACATTTTTACAGCAGCCTGCACGCTACTCTGGCACTGTGCATGGAGATTTAGCTTTGCATTTAGTTTCATGGATCGTATTATCCAGACTTACCTTATGCACCCTCCCCATCTCTCTGTCACACTCTCTATCTTTCTGTCTCTTAAAAGTAGCATAGTATGTCACTCTATCCCATCATGCCACTGAAATGCACAAGCATGTTATGTGTCCTCTGTTCTTATAAACCACCCAGTCTTGAGTTTTGCTCATACCTCACCCCCGACCAAGTGTTGTTTGCCTCCTGGCTTTCTTCTTTATGTGGAATAAAATGTCTTCACACCGTCCTCTTTGCATATAAACAGGGTAGTCGTGTGTGGTTCTGACATCATTTACAGTAGCTGGTGTGTTTTTGGTAACACGAGGGCATGCGTTGTTCTGTCCCTACTTCAAGCACATCTACTGCAAACTCTGCACACAGTTTCTCTGCAGGATTCAAATCATCCTTTGAACAGGAAACACAGTAACTGCACAGTAAATTGCACAGTAATACCTAACATTAGATTATTAGCATTGCATTAGGAACAAAGAGGACTGGCAGTGGTTTGCTCCAGTTTATCCCAACATGTCCATTTCTCACTGGTAGAGGAAGAAAAGTGCGCTGAGCGTTTTTGTTCCTTATTTATTTGTTCCTCTTGCTTAAAGAAAATGGAGGACATTTGTTCTATGTGAGGATTGTGTTAACTTCGAACCAGTTTTTAGGTTGTGTTCTGCGGATCCTCCTGACATAGTTGCTAAATTGGTAAACGCCGCTTTAGCTTTTTTCCAAGAATCCCATTATTTGTGCATGCATGTGTGTGCTGATGAACGCACTTACAGTTAGGACACGAAATGAGGAGAAAAGGTAGGGGTGAGAGGTTTGGTGAGAAAAACATCAGTCCATTAGCTACACTCACATGTGCTTTAGGGGAGTCATTGGAGGGGGCTGAAGCTGATCCCAACTTACCCAGGGCAAGTTTTTGAATTATCCATCATATCCTCACTGAGTTCATGTCAACACACAGCATTATGATAATAAAAGTCCATATGTAAGGCGAAGTTCTGTCATGTAATTCCATGAAATGGTTCCAGGTGTGTTTTGTTCAGATGTTGCTGTTTCCCCAAAAAAAGGAAAACTCACATCTTAATTAAATGGAAAAGTTTACAGCACCCAGCCAATCTGTCCTGTTGGGTGTTCAGGAAGCTTGCGAGTGAAGACAATCAGGGTTCTCCAGAGGGTTTGAGGTCTCAGAGGAATTTAACTGATGAGGTTTTGTTTCATTAGGATTGTGGTTGCATCTTGTTACAAAGAGAATAGTTTCCCCCTGGTCTTTCCAGATGAGTTTTCAAATTGAGCTGGAACAATGACAAGAGTGAGTGTGCCTTTTAGTAACAGAGATGACTTTATTAAGGTTGTGCCTGTTACCTGTTGTGTTGTCCTGTTGTGCATGTGGTTTATGCGCTTCTCAAAAGGACCTCAAATAGCTATCTCAAAATTACACAGCAAGGGAAAAATAAAATTCAAAATGTTCTCAAAATTTTGAGCAATTTAGGACACAGGAGAGATTTGTGATTATATGCCTGTGTATTTCCTCTTTATTCTTTATTCTTTATTCTCATTTAGCACAAGTGGACGCTGTGGAAGTAGCAGAGTAAGTGGCAGAGTGTTACTGGGAGGCAGGATGATATGTGGAGATCCATTGTCATATGCAGAGGTACTGGAGGGTGAAGGGATGATGTGTAGAGAAACAGGCTTCAACTGAGGTGCTGGAAGGGGAAGGGAAGGATGGTTCTTAGCCTGCAATGTGTTGTGGCCTGTCATTGTTTTCATCTCATTCCTCACCTCTTCGATGTTATTGTGCCTCACCTTATGTACAGCTGTTTTGCCTACGTCAGCTTCGGCACAGTTTGGAGCTCCTCCCTGTCTCTTGTCTATGTCCTCTTTGTACAGATCCTGGGGCATTTCAGATTTCAGATTTCTATAGGAGTCTGGTCTTGATAGCTAACAATTTTCCCATTTATAAACAAAGTTGTTGCTATGGTAATGCATTTCTCTTGATGCATCCCCCATAGTCTCGACACAGGCTTAATAATTTGTATATTCCAATAGTTTAGCGTTTGTCTGTTATTAAAAAAAGCATAAATTGAAATGTGATAAATTACCAAGCAACAACGAGAGGAGCTGCTGCAACTGGCTGCCACCCAATAGGCACCATTTTAGAAAGAGGTCATGCTTACGGTGAAAAAACAACTTTGATTGCAATGTGTTTCATCTGTGATGTATGACGACCTATGTATATGGTGATATGAGATGTCAGGATATATTGGTAAAGGATATTCAGGTAGAAATACAATGGAAGACATGTAATCAAAAAACCACTGTAGCAGTATGTCATCAAAGTGAACAAAACAAGGCCCAGTCTGCTGCTCTGACCTTTAAATTCAGGCCGCTTGAGTTCACTGGCAGCATAATATAAAAAAATAAATGACACTTGAATTTAACCCATAGTGGTGAAGCCCATCCAAGCGAGATACTCATCACCAGCTAGTTCAATAGGTACAGAGACATAACCTGTTTTAAACAATATGTGAAGTTAAGAAATCATTGGTTGTAAGTTTAATCAAAACCAAAAACTTTAATTGTATGTTTTTTATACTTCATAACTTATATTACTCACAATATACTGAGTTCCTCATAGCTGATATTTCCACTTGGCATTTGAAGGCAGTATAATGTTGATTTGCTATGTGTGCATGAAAACATTATGAAATGTAGGATGTAGCTACAGACAAGCAGACTAAAACAACCCGCTTTGGTTTGTTTTCCTACTTTGACCCTTTTCATCAACATTCCTGTCATCTGGAAACATCTCACCCTCAAATGATATTACATATTGTGCCATTACAAGCTATTTCTTTTAAACTGTTAGTATAAACCTTAGTAAGAAACGCTCTAATCAAGCTAAGATCAAAGCACAACCCTCTTTCAAAACTGTCACTTCTCCACAGCTCTCATTATGAACACCTGCATCTGGTGTTTTATTAGCATCAATACACTGCATGATTAACGCATGCGTAGCACAGCACAGTCTTTCTGGCAAGTAGTTAGTGTTGCATCTGAGTTTATTAGCAGAGTGTGCTGAACTACACACATATGCACAGTTTTGAGGCACAGCCAAAAGGATAATTACCAAACTCATGACACTTGTGTCCTTTTTTGATCTCTCCTAATGTTGCCCCCCAACATATACATCAACCCTTCTCCTCTTCCCTTCTTTCTGCTCCAAACTAAATGCCATACTAAAGGCAAATGCAAATCCAGTTATTCTTTTTTTAGTTGGCATGAGGAAATGGAGGGATGAGTAGATTTAGACAAACACAAGACTATCTGAGCAGCATTAAATAGATGGATAGAGCGCAGAGTTGTTGGAGGTCATATGTGTCTTTAGGGTCAAACTCATTTAAAGCTTCCCCTCTCTGTACATAACAGTGGAAGATTATTGTGCATAATGCCCCCAGTTTGTTTTGCAAAAAGATCAGTGTTTTAGTGGAAAATAATTTCCTACTCATGATAAGTTACAAAGGTAAACTGAATCACTGCCCTTTAGAAATCGACATGCATTGTTGAATGAGATGTCTTTTCTCATGTAATAACAGACCGAATGGTCACAGAAACCTCAGCCTGAAAGTCTCTATATCTAATAGAGTATCCCTTCCTTAATGTGTTCTTCCTTCCGTTTTTGCCTCTTTTGTGCCATGTAGGTATTATCAAGACTGCATCCTGAATGTGAGTACATATTTCAGCTGGAGAAAGAGGAGTATCAGTGTCTTCAGTACCTTGCAGAGCAGGCCAACAGGAGCCATGAAGGTGTGTTTTCAATTTAAAACCCTGTGTAGTTCTAGGATGGAATAAAAGCTTCACAGAGACTCATTAGTTGTTGTAGTAGATTGCAGATGGCATCTTGTAAAATGAAACCGCACAGGAGATCTGCCATAGTGATGTATGGTAGAGGACACCTTTAAGATAGCTACACAAGGATTTGTGTATGCAGTCCATCTCAAAAGAAAGGTCATGGTTGGGGATTTGAAGTAGTACTCCCTCATTGTTCTCTTACAGTAATACAACACACACAAAAGATGTATTGGAAGTATTTTGTGATACATCCAGTTTACCTCTACTGAATCTTCAAGAATTTATTTTTATTTGTTTGTGTATTTTGAGGAGTGGTGTATGACAGGTGGTGTATAAACTGTTCGTGTGTTTGAGGTATTGCTTATTTCTAATTAAGTACCTTGGCAGTCACATACTTAACCTTTTAAATCTTTTTTCTGTACTAAAAAGGTTGTCAGCCATTCTGGGATGCAGTTGTTTGCTGGCCTCATGCTGTTGTTGGGGAAACAGTCTACAAAGCTTGTCCTGCAGTCTTCTCCCTCTTCAAAAACAACACAGGTGACATAAGGATGACATGGTGGAGGGTGATGAAACAATGATTAGAGCAGCATGTACAGCAGTGAGTCTAAATTAAGCTCAGAGCATGTTTTTTATCCTGATAAGTTCATAAAGTATGTTTATTGATTGATTTAGACATGATACTGATTAATGTTATTTGTTTTTTTTATTGTATTGGGATTTAGAGTCATGTTGCTCCGAGTGCTCAGGCTTGCCAGACTGCCACAGGAGACTGCAGTCAGATTAGTTTTACTTAATAAATAAATTGGTAGGTTTACAGGAGCACAGACAGTGAAACTGCTTTACAAAATGAGCAAACAAGGAGTACATTAGCATTGTGTGTAGGAACATATATAACAGTTTCTGAACAATACTAAGATCTGGTGTCAGTGACTAGGGCTGTTGTCCCTGAACCCCAGGATCAGTTTGACTCCTGATTCCTCGTGGCCACATGTTGAGCTGTTCTTGGCCAAGACACTGAAACCCTGTAGTAGTGTAACCATCTAAGTACAGCTGTCCACCAATATTTTCCCCAATAAAGTATATCAATATTGTTAGTATTATTTATCGTTAACAGCTGTGTAAGGCTGTACCCAGTGAAAGTGGTGCTTTCAGGTAAACGCAAATGTTGCATTCAAGTGACATTAAATGGATTGTAGAGATGTTAACATGTTATGATTCTCAGGTTGTTAGAGGACACGTTCGTGTGCTCTAACAACTCAGGGAGGCTGTTTGATTACTATTAAACTTGGATTTCCTTTGATTACAATGAAAAGCAGAATTTCTGACCATAATTACAGCTTTGTTGTTAACGCGCACCACATTTACAAGCATATACGTATTGCATTCGCTATCATCATCATTTTAGCTTAGCTTTTTAGCATGCTAACATTTGCTAGTTAACATTAAAACATGTACAGCTGAAAATATTGCTAATGTTGCTCTAAGACATTTGACTCAAAACCTGTGTGAAGTGAACCATCAAGTAAGATTGATGTTCCCATCCTAATGGTGGTGCTACGTAGAGTGATCCATAAAGATATTAGGCTAAATTCTGGAAACCATTAATGTCTGTATCAAACTTTATCTATTTGTGTTATGATATTACACAGGTACAGTTAAAACTAACCAGCTGATGGGGGTACAGGAAAAGTCAGAGGATCATTTTATAAAGAGACTTTATTCCTTTTGATATTAATCCTCATCTCCTTTAACCTTTTAATGGCTGAGGTGGATTCTCGATCTCTTCACCTTTCACCTCAGGTGCAGTGAGCCGTAACTGCACCAGTGAAGGTTGGTCCAAGCCCTTTCCAGCGTACCACTTTGCCTGCATTGTGGATGATGACATTCCCGAGGTGAGAGTCGCAGATACAGCAGATAGGAGTTCACATCTCAGGGAGGAAATTAGAAACCAAAAGATACACGTTTCAATTTCAATCAGCACACCAAACAAACTAACTGTCAGAATGCAATGAAGTAAAGCTACTATCCATGTACCCGTTTTTAGTACTTAGTGTGTAGTTTATACTTGTAGTACAAGTGAAGTGTATGTGAAGTATGTTAATCTGAAGTAAAAATACTCTTACTGGCTAGGTGCCTCCCTAGAGTAGAAAAGAAATCACTCGAACACAAATGCACTTAATGTGAAAATACCTTTGCAAGGCAGAAAGTGAATCATCTGTCACCCATCAGGTAAAATGATCTTGTTTCACAAAGAGAGAGTGGTGCTTACTAAACAGCAGTTTTGCAGAATAATTAGAAAAGAAAACTATTTTCTCTGCTATACAGGCCATCTTTTGTCTTCGAGACTTTTCAAGTCTTCCGAAAGCAGTTATTATATACTTTAGTTAAGTAGTTTTTTGTGCGCTTTTTTGAACTGATTCAGAAGTCTATGTGGCCTAGTCTTACTGCTTCAAAACATGGATTAAGCTTTCTTCATGCAGTGGAGTCTCAAGCTTGTCTACAATTTGGTCTCATTTTGAGACATTACATTCATGCAGCCTGGGAGCAGGTTGAAAGTCTTTGATAGTTGAACATAACATCCTTTTACACAATAATCGTCTTCCTTGTCTTGCTTTCAGACAGAGCAGTCATACTTTGCCACTGTAAAGCTGATATACACTATTGGCTACAGTGTTTCTCTAGTGGTGCTGGCCTTTGCTGTGTTGATCCTGTTGCTCTTCAGGTAGGAACACATCACAGCGGCACAGGTTCTTATACTTTAATTTCATTTAGCATCAGTAACCAGGGCAGTATGACCTGCACAACCTACGACCAGCTCAGCAGTAGCAAACACAACAATGTGAGCTAGCCTTAAGTTTAAAAATTCAATACAGTAATTTATTCATTTACACTTTATTTTATTTGTTATTAACAGAAATATCAGTTTTATGTGTCTTTTCAGATTGACTGGTCTAAACTACAAAATTTTATCAAATATCAAATCAATTTGTTTTTATATAGCACAAATTAGTCCCAGGGGGCTTTTCAGTCTGTACAATGTGACACCTTCTGCCCCTCAAATTGGATAAAACTCTCATGAAGATAGATGTCATGTTGTTTACCTTTATTTTTCCATTCATAATCTCTTATTTCTATGTCTAAGTCATGTTCCGCTCTTTGACATTTAGTGGATCTGTAGTCGTCCACTTGGCAAGTGACTGACAATGATATTGATACTGATACTGAACTTTTTCTCTGTCTAGTTGGGCTGTATTTAAATCTACCGTTTTTATTATGAAATCATATCGACATGCTTTTTTGTGATGTACAGTACATTTTTGCTGCTTACTTTTCTTAAGTACTTGTTTGGTTTACCTTTGTATTTTTATCTAAACACTCTTTAGTTCCAAACTGGCACAATTGCCTCTTTCTTTCAACAGGAGGCTACGCTGTGCCAGGAACTTCATTCATATCCAGCTCTTCATTACATTTATCCTGAAAGCTGTGGCAGTGTTCATCAGGGACGCTACTTTGTTTTCAAGTGATGAGACCAACCACTGCACCCTTTCCACAGTAAGATGATTATATTGAGGACAAGAGTTTCCTGCTTGTATGAAGAAATTCCTCTCAGCCCGCTCTTATATTTATCATCACTCTCGCCATATATTGCTTACATGTCTCCTCTCTCCTACTAATCCTTCCTTGTAATTTGCTGTGCTTCCTTCCAGTTTGCCTGTAAGGCCTCCGTGGTCTTCAGTCACTACTGTGTAATGGCAAATTTTTTCTGGCTCCTGGTGGAGGCGCTGTACCTCAATTCTCTGCTGCTTTCGTCCTTCTATCGCAGCCGTAGATGCCTCTGGGGCTTCAGCCTGCTGGGATGGGGTGAGGCACCTTCACATGCAGTTTCTCTGACATTTATCATGATGAGCTTTAGAGTTTGGTTCCAGGATGAACCACATTTAAAAGATAGTATCTTATACGATATTTGTTCATAGAACAATACAAAGCATGGCACTTCCTTAATAGTAGTAGGATTATACAATTAGAAGATTTAAAAAGAGTAACACATTTATACTTTTTTCTGTTTTTGTCCGTATTCAAAGGGATGTCAGCTTGAGGTGAATCGCATTTCAAAATTAGAGAAAGAGAAGCAAAATGTGAAAATCTTCAGGTTGTCAGAGAAAATCTGTCTGAAAAAACTGAGGCTGCTCTAAAGTCCTTTTGTTGTCCAAGGTTCCACAGTTTGTTTTGTTTATGCAGTCAGTTTATTATGTGAACAATGACTTTCTGCTTTTTTCATGTTTGTAAATAGATGTTTTTTTTCCTTCAGCCTTATTCAGCCATTCTCCAGAGACTGTTATTCTTACTGGAGTGCACAAATACAAACACTGTGTAATTTGTTTCCAGTCCATCAAACATGTGGTGTGGCACATTGCTCTTTTACGTGCCTTGCCTTGCAGATTAAGATTGTTTTCAGTCATAACACCAGATTTTTCCATCTTTAAATGACACACTAGATTAAATAAAATCCTCCTCCATCCATCTGCATTATAAAAAGCAGACCAGTAGCTTTGAGTTTTAAAGTTCAACATGTTGACATTTAAACTTTGAAACTGCAAAGATTTTATGTCTCCATTGTCATTGACAGTGTGATGAATTTTAATTATTATCCAAAATAATAAGCAGCCTTTTTTCAAACTGTCTAACTTAAACTGTATCTTACCTACCACAGTAACAAAATCATGCTATGGGAGGTGACGGTAAGGTATAAGGTAAATAAGGTAAATTTCTTCCTCCATTCATCTTCCTGCAAAGGCTGGAAACTTATTTAAAATGCAGTGAGCTGAGCAGATGAAAGTATGTTGATCCATTTGAGGCTTATTAGACTTCTGAGTATCAAAGGACTTTGTCAACTGTCTTTAGGGACAAGATGATGCAGACAGATTGCCATCAGCCAGATTCCCCACCTTATTATTTTAATCCCCACCTTATTATTTTAATACAGAAACTCTTCTGGCTCACTGGCATCGACTGTAATTACCAAACAAACCAAATCAAAGATTACATTCTGCAAACATTAAGCAGCAGTCGCTACTAATCTACATACAGTATTTAATTTTATCTGTGGGTTGAATGTTTCTTTAAAAAGGTTTTAATTTCTTAGAAATTCAGTAGATACTGTAGATGCACTGTGTAGTGTACACACAGTACTGTGTATACATACTTTTAGTTCTTGCTGCACAGATCAGTGCAGGCCTAAGAAAGGTTGACATTCAGCCAATAGATGCTCAGACCGGTAACTGTCTAATTATGATTTAGCCCTTCAATGTGCATTAATTGTATTTCCCTGACTTTAGTTTTGGCTTACTGCTTTTCCACAGGTGTGCCTGTGTTCTTCATCATTCTGTGGATCGGATCCAGGGTGTATTTTGAGGACACAGAGTTTGTATTAATCACCACCTCCATCCATTATCTCCCATTCACATCCACACTGCAGCAGATTTAACAGTGAACACCACTGTCATCTGATGTAAGGGCTGAAACCACTGTGCTGCACTACATCACTCAAAACACAATATAGGTTTTTGATGAGGAAATATACCCTTAGGAGGACATTTTAGAGGACAATGAAACTCACTTGCATCATTCTTTTTCATTGATCGTCTGCAGTCTATTTCAATTTCACATTTTTAAAACGTCTTTCACACAGATGTTGGGACATCAACGAGGACTCACCCTATTGGTGGATCATCAAAGGACCAATTGTGGTGTCTATAGCGGTAAATACTCCCATTGTGCAGAAAGAAAAAAAAAGGAATGGTAATTACACACCGGCCAATTACTGATTGTCTTGCACAGGGTTTGTTTGTTTTTACAAAAGACTTCTGAGAAAGCATTTAAAAAGCCAGTTTGGTACACATTAGAATATCGATTAAAAAATATCCCAAACCCAAAAACTAAGCTAAGCTGCACATATTTTTACTATGACATGCAACAAGCATGTTGTTATAAGAAACATTTAGCACAGTATGTGTAAAGATTTTATTCCACTAAAGTTTCCTTTTTTTTCCACCAACAGGTCAATTTTATGCTCTTCATGAACATAATCAGAATCCTAATACAGAAGCTCAATCCTCGGCTCATCCAGTTCAACAACTCCTCTCAGTACAGGTAATGTTTTAGCAGCAGACATGCTGCATTAATACAGTGTCTGAGCTCTGTTTTAGTCATTACTGCATTTTGAAAAGGAAAACCCAAATAACAACAAGCATATTTTAACCAATTGTTAGCATTCTCTAGCTCTGAGAGTTGTTTTTTATCAAAGTTTGCTTTTATCTTTTCCTGACACGGTCTTGGATTTCAAAAGTTGTATTTTTGCGACTTGTTTATCTTAAAAAGTTAAGCCTACATCTGATGGACATATTTTTCAAATATGTCTCACTCTCTTTGATACTTTTTCTCTCTGGTAAGTAGACACTTTGATGTTGGAAAAGATGCAAGCTGTGGGAAATGTAGTCAGACACCAGAGTGGCCAATGTATAATTCATTCAGTCACTGAACCCCAAGTACTCAGTTTGGCCACGTCTACCTTTCCTCTTCCCAAAGGCATTTCAATATTTCTAATTGAAATTGCCTCACTAATTGGCTGTGTTCATGCACATCATCACCATCATCAGGATCTTATAATAGGTCTTCTTAAAGACATACCTTTGGTTATACCTTTAATATGTCTTTTTCATCAAGTGCTGTTTCATTTAATTGTACCAGCTACAGATGAACAACATTATCTCTGTGCTCACATTGAGTCATACACCTGCTATTTCCTGTCTCACTGTCTCGCATAGACACACTTGTTTCTTCTTGATTGACATCTGATGATTAGCGTGTCATCCGAAGCAGCGTTCACATAATTTATGCCATAAATAGCTCCCTCGGGTACTGTAACTTCATCTCCTGCAACTTGTTTCTTTGCTTCTGTGCAACAGACGCCTGACTAAGTCCACCCTGCTCCTCATCCCTTTGTTTGGCACTCACTACATGTTCTTCAATTTTCTGCCCGACTACTTCAGTGTTAACCTGCGCTTCTGTATCGAGCTCTGCATGGGATCCTTCCAGGTAAACGTGCAGACACTCAATATTTTGACATTATGGTTATATTGTTCATGAACAGATACCCTGAAAACACACACCAACCCATACTAGGGATGTAATCTCCTTAGATAGTGTATCCTCATAAATTCTCATGTGACATTGTTAATATTGTAAATAATACTGTAAATTACTATTGTAGCTGAGACAGGTTTTTAAACGAATATTTACACAAATGCACAGAAGCCTTTAAACAGCAAACCATACTGTCTTCCAATAGCATGTTATGTTTATAAACTTAAACGGATAACTGATCATTAGAAAACCCTTTAACGATGCTAACAGAGCTGCAGACATGTAGGGGTGCTTTCAGCTAAATGCTAAATGCTAATATGCATCATCTAAGTTTAGCATTGTAGCATGATAACACTTTCTAAATACCACTAAACACAAAGTACAGCCGAGCCAATTAAGCCCATTTAAATTTTAGTAGTCCTGGTGCTACAGGAAGTAGTAGCAGTAGTGTTGAAGTTATTATAATTTATACTGAATGTATAAATTATACATGGATGTGTGAACCAAATGCCATGAGACTCTATCCAGATATAATGAGATATTTCAGCCTGAACCAGAAGTGAGCATTCCTAGACCTGAAAGTTGTTCTGTACTTGAAAAACATTGACACATAATTTATAAATAAGTGCATTAGTGAAATATGGCTTAGAGGTAAAAATGGTTTCCATTACTTCATTTCACATCTTGCACAAGCTGGTTTGCTAAACAGGTCTTTACAATGGATTTTGATCCTATCACTGTTTGTTTAGAGAATTAGAATGAATTAGGCAGAGAAGTGTGAAATATTATGACTGGGTAGCCATAACACAGTATTTCTATATAAAATAGATAAAACAACTATTGTAAACCGAGATTAGTTTATTATTGATATGAATCCAAACCATTTATTATTCCATTGTTGTTTTCTGAATATGTGAGAGAAGCATCATGGATTTTCCCATCCTGTTTTTAATTTTCATTCATCAACCTGTCAGCTCTCTTTTGTGTGTGACATTTAATCTCTACATGGGGAACCTTTCAGTGGTGTGGACTTGTCCTAAATGTTAATGATTACAGCAGTTTCTCTTACAGGGGCTCCTTGTGGCAATTCTGTATTGCTTTCTCAATCAAGAGGTCAGTACAAGCCACTCTCTCCATCTCTCTGACTTACTCTCAAGACTTTACTGTAAATACACGTGTGCAAATCACTCACAGAAAATTTACAGTTCTGCATAATAAACCTGTGCAACCAGATCATGTATGATCCGGGCTGATCACAGTTGTTAAGGCTTAAAAAACAAAGTAATTTCCCACCTTTCTGCAAGTAATTAAAAGTCTTGCATAAAGGAAGGTCTTTAAGCATTTATGTAACACATGAAATTAATGTGAGGCCATCCTGAGAGCAACACCACCCTGTGTTTTATATTCAGTGCACAATAACTCAAAACCTCTGCTCATCTGTTTGGTGCCTTAGGGCCTCATGGGTAATTCTTGGAATAACTGTATAATCATGTAGACTAATGAATTAGTTCAGTTAATCTAAATCTGTTTCCTCATGTAGATGAAAAACTGAATGCTGTGTAGCTACGGTTTATTAATGATTGTTGTTCGGATGCCAGGGAAAATTCATAACTTTTGCTTCAAAGATTTCACTGAAACCGCAATTTAAAAAAACTTTCTTAAAGCTGCAGTAACTCATATTTTACACATTTCACAAGCAATTAAGTGGAAGAGGGGATGTGCTGCCTCTTAGCTATTCTAATCCATTTCATGTCTCTTCATTATATACAGACCTTCTGTTGTTATCTCAGTGAGATGATGTGATTTGTTGTTGCTATGGCCTGCACATCAGCTCCATCTGCCACCTATTGAAATTTATGAAAAGAATAGGCCCAAACGTGAGAATTGGGTTGAGGTCCGGACTTAGACCTCTGCATTTTTTTGTTAAATAAATAATGGCATAGTTAAAAAGTTTTACAGCGGGTAATAGAGACTTGCTATAGTAATCAATACCCGCTACAATCAGATGATTTTATTTATCATGATTTGACACACACAATAAACAGAGAATTAAAAGAGTGGGTGCTAATCACATGACTGTACATGCCCAAACAAAACTAGATTCTAATTAAAGTTTAAAGAAATAGCTTTCTGTTTGTTTGTTTATTTGTGGATAGTGAAATAAGGTTATTAAAAATCAGTATATAATGATATTTCTTTTGCTATTTAGCAAATGGCCAAATATTGAAAATTGATGTATATGTGTTTGGCAGGTGCAAAAAGAGGTCCACATGCAGTGGCTGAGATGGCAGGAGAGAAGCTATGGAGTGGTGTCGCCTGCTGCAAAGGGCAGCCAGATGGACACGCCTTTCTAGACTTGACTGCACTTTCACAGGATTGCTTCTGTGCATGTCATCATCTTTAATGGTCTGTACAGTGAACACAATGCCAGTGGTTGTCAATCATGCACCATCATCATTGTTTTCAAGTTTTTATTTCAAACTCTATGACAGACTGCTTCAGTGGCTGCAATCCTTCAGCCTGAACTGGGAGGAGACGCATGACATTTTACACACACACCTCAAAATATAATTGGACTTTTAAAAGGACCAGTTTCTTTAGTAGCCTGGTCGAGTTAAGCAATAATAATTTTTGCCGGAACAATTAATAGAGCTAGTAAAGTGGGTGTTCACTGACTCTAGAATCAGCTGTTCATGACCCAATTCCAAATGTCAAAAAATGAATAAAAGAGGTACCAGTCCAAAACATGGTGAAATATCGGTCAGGGCTGCTTGAGTAATGGCATCTGACTTAAAAAGCTGTGCCAAATTAACGTGGATGATGATCCACTGGGGTGACAACCCAGAGGATGGAAAAACAGGAAGTCAAAAGACTAATCAGATATAATTTTTTACCAGCATACGCCTTTTTTTATTTGTCACTAAAGTATGTTGATGCTCAAGTAAGATACAGAAAGTTTGACTTAGGCCATATGACATTCAATATAGACTGTATTGATGAAAGCCTACAGTGTCACATATATGATATTGTATATTGTTGAAAACCACTTTATACTTTAAAGGTTAAATGCATTGTGTTGTGCTCATGTCAAATTCCACTTTATACTTGTCAAAATAAATCTCCTCTGCTGTGACACATTTCACACATGGGTGGCAAAAAGTCACTACTTATACATACAGTATGCATATGAAACTATACATTCTAGCATATTGTACAGCGCTTTAAACTGTATGATGACATAAAGGTGGTAAAACTGGAGAAATGTTAACTTTATTACCCAAACTGTTTTAGATCTGTTTGAATGTTGTATTATTGCCCAGTTCTTCCATCTTCCACAGTCCTATTGTACATTTATGCTTCTTTTATGTAAAATTAAACATCTGTAGTTTTATTGTCAGATTTCTCTGTTGTTGAATTTGGATGTTGCTGCATTTTTGTGCCTCTCTCTGTGAAACTATTGTGCCTGATAAAGTGACAAATACCTGCAAGTGGAGCATAAACATTTTAAGTCAGCTTCAGTGTGGTTCTCTACAACAGACAGTTGTGTTTATTCAGAGAATAGTTTAGGCTAAAATAAGGAAGGTTTCATTAAAACAGTGTGAAGATTTTTTCCATGAGGAAAATCTTAATAAATCTGATTCTTCAAAGCACAAATCTGTCTCATTTTTCTTAACAGTAAGCCAAAATAATGTCTTCATTTACAGTAATTAAATTTAAAGGCACTGCCAGTTGATGACAAAGGACATATTAACAGATGTAGGTGTTGTAGGCTGTAATAATTATTGCAAAACACTAAACACTAAAAAACACAGTTATAAAATACTCAATCATGAAGACTAATTTGGAAAAACGTTGTATGAAATGCACTTTTTTAAATGGAAAAAAACCAAAATGCTCTTGGTTCTGGCTCTGCTGTCACTACAAGTACCACATTTTTAAACACATGTTTAACAGGATATGTGCAGGTCGTCTCTAATAAAAACAGAATGGACCTGAAGGATCCATTAGACTCTATCAAAGTGCCTACAATTTCCATAAAATAAACAGTATGCTCTGCAGGCAAAGGATTAGACTCAGGCTCCAAAATACCAATTTGCTTTATTTCCTACTGTCTCCAGTCACAAAGTAGCCCACTTAACTTTAAATAACAAAATGGACCATGAAATCACCGCTATTCTGGACCCAGCAGTTGGACTATATTATAGTCAAACTGGTAAGAAAACTACCACCACACTTCCCAAGGTTATGACCTCTGAAATAGTCACTTGCTGCCATCATGTGGTCTTCGGTGACTGAACTGACTTAAACTGTGGTGATAAAGTAATCCGTCGCTTCAGTTTAACTTTTCTTCTTATGAACTCTGGTGAAGTCGTTTAGTTTCCAGGCTGACAGAGCCTCCAGCAGCCTGCGGGTCTGCCTGATGTTGCTTCGCTGTCGGGATTTGTGGAATGGGAAGTGCAGAGTTCCTGAACAGGATGTGGAGTCACTGCTGGAGCGTACAGCCCCTCAGCACTACAGAGGTGGCTTGCAGCCGAATGAGTCCACATCTGGAAAAGACTGGAAGCGCTTTGTGTGACATCTGGATATCAGTTTACCTCTGCCACTCCGCTGGTGACCCAAACCTGTTCGCGAGTGCGAGTGCATCTAAGTCGGGTAAGTCGGCTTAAGCGACTTTTCCTTCGCTCGTGTAGCGCATCATTTTACTCTATTGTGGTCCCACTGTAGTCCTTGTTTTTTAGTTTAATGCCGCAAACGTTTTCCTTAAACATCTCAAGCAAGTCTTAACTTTTCAAAAAACATTCCAGAAAATTCAAAACACTTTATCTATAGTTTGACTTCTGCTCTAAGTTTCTTTTGTTCTGTGCAGACAGCCCAGAGGGATAATAAGGTAGTAACAGGCTGCTCTCAACCCTCTGTTGTTTTGCTTGTCTGGACATGCACTGCATGACTGCTACACGCAGACCATTCACCTTAACAGTATCACTTGCTCTCATCTTTGTATACATTTATGCATCAGTAAACTCTTGAATCTGTTCCTCTGTGGCTCGGCGGTGGCTACGTAAACACATCTTCTTCTTATGCTCCTCACAGATTCAGGTGATGTCTCTGCTCTGGAGTCTCTTCTCAGCCCTGCTGCTGGTTTTGTCTGAACCTCTAAGCAGCCCTGAGGAAAATGAGGTCCAAAAACACACTGAGTTTATCAACAGCCAGGTCAGTGACGAAGCAAACCTTAGATTAAAGAACTTCCTGTTTTCTGTTTTATACATTACATATATCATTATTGGTTGAGAACATTTGGATTAAACTTAAATCTTTTATGTTTTAGAATCAGGTGATTGAGAATTCCATTGGAAATCTCAGTGAACCTACACCGATGCACATCCTTACCACATGTGAGTCCTCTGGCATCATTTGTTAAAATCTAATTTTAAATTAAAATTGTATTATGTCCTAAAATGACCTTTTTTTTCCTTTTACCATAGCAACTCCCATGACTACCACAGTTTCTCCCAACCCCAGTGTTGCTCCTCAGTGTCCAGGAAACCAGGTGATGCTGGAGAACAGCACAGACTGTAGCTGTCCATCCACAATGGTGAAGGATGGCGATAACTGTACCTGTCCTGTGGGTTTCACTCAGGAGGGAGCTGCAGAGTGTAAAGGTGAGGAGAGGCACAATTAAAGTCCTGTGTTGGCAGCACTGGAACATCAATAAAACTGGAATCACCTACCATTAAAATGTCTTGATATTTTGATTCTTACAGCATGTTTTTTTTTGCACAAATTCAGTAAGAATAAGAGACACAATGCAATGACTAAAGGGACATGAGAAAAATTATTTCCAACCAATTTATCTTGTGCAGGAATGCAGAATGTTTACTTTGTTTCAGTGTGTTTATGGGAAATGTGGTCTTAATTTAGAGAAACAAGCTGCACAAAGAAATGAGGAAAAATGCAACATATTCTCTCAACTGCAGTTTACATTCTCTGCAAAACCTATGCATTTATATTTTGTATTGCTGTATTAACTGTTATCCTTAATTATAACACATGCTGCAACGTGACACTTCACCATGTTTCGTATGTTTGTTTGCATACAGTGATCTCAGTTAGAATCAGTATATTATCTACTTGACAGATGTCGACGAATGCGGAGGAGAAGGGCCAGGACCGTGTGGTCTCTATGCCAGCTGCACTAATACCCCTGGCTCTTACTCTTGTAGCTGTCTCCGTGGTTACCTGATGGGTGCTGGAGGATGCCAAGGTGCGTCAGAAACTGTGTGTGTATGAGGCAGAAAGGATGTGCAATATGTGTGTGAGAGCATGTTGGAAGAACAGTGAGAAACTATTATTGATCCCACTCAGTACTAGGTAGCATCATTCTAATGTACTGTTTATGTACCAAATGGGTTTTACAGATATAGACGAGTGTGCTTTGGCTGCTGTGACAGGCCTACAGGCCTGTCAAGGTAATGCTGAATGCAGGAACACACCTGGCTCCTTCACCTGCTCGTGCCCTTTGGGATATGTAATGGCACTAAATGGACTAAGCTGTGTAGGTGAGGTTGATGAAGTGTGACATATATGAGTGTGGCATATAGATGTACAGTGTAATGAAAGATGTATGCTCAGAAGCTTTTAATGTTTGCACAGTAAACACACAGGTAGCAGTGACGATGGGTGTTGTTGGTCTAACAACATACTGTAACTCACTAAGACATGTAAATTATATTTACTGTACAGAATAATTATTTGTGTTTAACATACAAAACAACAGTGTAGAAAAACAGATTATGAAAAAAGACAGATTGAGACTCTACAAAATTACCCTGAATTACCTGGAGAAGTCTAAAGGGTGATCTTGGTGGGTGTATCTCTGTAACTTTGCTAGATGAAGAATACATAGGAGTACAATGAGACTGAAATGATAAATGATGATGATTGTTGATGAAATGATATCTTTCTATCAGTAGTTCTTGGTTTGTCTCCTCTGTAGATGTAGATGAGTGCAGCTTTGAGGAACAGTGTCGCCGTGAACTGGGAAATGTGTGTGTGAACACTCCTGGCAGCTTTATGTGCCAGTGCCAGCAGGGCTTCAGAGCAGAGGCACCTGCCTGTGTTGGTAAGTCTGTCATTAAGCTTCACCACAGCTGGATAGGACCCATCTCCAAATTTAATCTGGTGTTCTGAGTTTTCATATTTCACTTGAGCTGCCTCAGAGTTAATAACTTGTTCTGACAGGAAGGAAGGCCTTGCAGCAATAAAACACTTGAATCTGCTGCTTTGCTTCAGGCCTGCTTTGCTTTGGTTTTGCTTGCTAGCCACTCTTTAACCTCTACTTTAATGACCAATTTCCCCTCTTGTGCTTGAAAATCTCTCATCAGTTCACTTACTTTTTTTTACGTCTTCTTCCTGTTTTTGCTGCGACTCTTCTGCAATTCTGGTCCTTTACAGGTCCTGTGTGTCCAGACTACACCGTGTGTCAAGGTATGGGCAAATCAAGTTGCCAAGGTGCAAAGTTTGAAAAACCTTCTCATCCTAAAAGTTTTATTATATGCCATTGTTTTTACGCATATTTTACAACCTTTTCCACAATTCAAAATGCTGTCATAAAGTAACGGACCTTTAGTTGGACAAAGTGGAATAGAGGATCTGTGAAAAGAAAAAAAAAGGATTTTATTAATACAGCACTGTCTCATAGGATTGTAGGTTTACAATTTTAAATCATCCATGTCTAATTAAAATTGGAAAAGGTTTTGTGATGTGCTTTGGTTACTCTGTTGTTGGTAATCAGATTAGAGGTTACATTACACAGATGACAGTGGCAATAAAGCGTTTGATTGCAAATTATCACAGAGCAATAAGTCAATGAAAAAGTCCCTCTTTCTCTGTCCCAGATGTGGATGAATGTTTAGAGAGTCCTGCAGTGTGTGATGGTCGGGGTGTGTGTGAGAACACGCTTGGGAGCTACAAGTGTGTTTGCCAGCCAGGTTTCCGGGGAAACGGCACACACTGCGAAGGTAAGCAATTAGTGCTGACGTCCCTCCATGGGAAAACTCTGTTTCCCATAGACAGGGTCAGCTTCCCTGAATGTGTTTCCATGCTTGCTGTTATGATGCTGTGAAAAAGTATTTGCCCCCTTCCTCATTTTCTACTTTTTTACATATTTGTCATTCTTAAATGATTCAGATTTTCAAACAAATTTTATTATTTAAATATATTATATAAATTTAAAAACAGCATTTTATATTAACTTGGGTTATCTTTGTGTAATATTACAATTTGTTTGATGATCTGAATCATTGAATTGTCATTTAATCAGCCTGTGTTCTTTCCTTCCAGATGAGAATGAGTGTGCATCAGGCGGTCACAGGTGTGACACCAACGCTCATTGTGGCAACATCATCGGCTCATATTTCTGCCAGTGCTACCAGGGCTTCAATGGAGATGGACACTCTTGTTTTGGTGAGCAGCAGGGTGTGTGTGTGTGTGTGTGTGTGTGTGTGTGTGTGTGGGTCTGCCTGTCTACGTCATGCAAAGGTACTTGGCATGTGAAGTCGGGATTTTTATTACACAGCACTGATCACACATCAGTCCTTCAGGAACTGCCCTTCCTTACAGACATTAATGAGTGTGCTGTGAACCATGGCCATTGTCAGCACAATTGTACCAATGAACCAGGAGGGTACAGCTGCCAGTGTGTCTCAGGATACCAACTAGACCAGGATGGACACAGCTGCACAGGTAAAACTCAGATCGTGAGTATGGTGTTCCTGTAGTTTATTGTGGGCCATGCACAACTACATGCACAATAACATACATTTTAATGAGCCATTTTGAGAAATGCGTTTGTTTGCTTTAGAGTTACAGACTGTAAAATGTATAGTTGTGTTGTGCATTGTGAAAAATCTTTTCTTTGAACTGACAAGTTACAGATTTTTGTTTTGTTACATTTCCGAATAACGCTGTTTTGTAAATTAGGCTGTATGCTAAATATTAAGTTAGATCCAAGTTAGATATGACAGTGTTAACAGTCATCTCATCTAACTCAACTAGGAAGTGAATAATGTCCCATTCAGTGCTCTGATGCTGCTCATAAGGCTAAGGACATGTGATTCCACCCAGCCAGCCTCCTTGACGGCATAAAAGGGAAAGTCAGCTGAGGCATTGTAACCACTTTTGCAGCCTCTGAAAACATTTATCGACTGTGTTCCTACTTACAAGATGAGCGATAATCCCCAGTTTTCACTGAAGTGGAGGGGACTTCAAAGTCACCCTGCAGCTTGCAATAAGGGCCATAGATGGATGGTCTTATCTGTGAAAGCCAATGATAGCATTGGTCTCTTGATCCAAACAAGCGATCACTCACATGATGCTCCAAATGTCTAGAAATAAGTGCTAAAATGAATTGCACACAGTGCTTGACTGAAGTCCTATACAAGCCATAAAGCCATGTTTTGCTGTGAAAAAAGTGTTAACTAAATTTCTCTGATCCCCCAGATGTCGATGAGTGCTTGGCATTAAATGAGACCTGTGCGCACATTTGCATCAATACTCTGGGATCTTTCCAGTGTTCCTGCAGGCCAGGCTACCAGCTGCACATTGATGGCCACACCTGTGTCGGTCTGTCACTTCATTCACTTCTCGCTGTTGTATACCCACTCATTTTCAGTCATTTATGAGCGTCAGCAATTTACACGTTGTGTGTTTAATTATGGTTCATGTGATCAAAAACTACCATCAATGTGTGATTGCCTGTTTGATTGCAGTAAGTGTGTCCTTAGGGCATATTTTGGCAAATGGGAAAGTCAGCCTTGGTTAGGTATTTGTTGAACAGCAGAGGTAACAGTGTTGAAAAAGATGTTTACCTTGTGTCTGCATATGTGTGTGTGTGTGTCCACTCAGACATTGATGAATGTAAACTCCAGAATGGTGGCTGCTCCCACACCTGCACCAACTCTCCAGGAGGACACACTTGTCACTGCCCCTCCCCTCTGGTGTTAGACACAAACAACCTCACCTGTAGCAGTATGTCTATCATTGCGCAATTTACATTTGAGTTCAAAAATTTATATCACTGTCAGAATTTTATAAGTTACTCTTGTTCAAATGTGAAAACTTCACAAATAATAAGCTAGTTTTTTCTATTATCTTAGTAATTGTTGTTTTTTCAGTAATGGTTGTAGTTCAGAAGAGGGATGAATGATATTGTACATTTTAAAAATAGTATGCTGTATGTTGTTTTAATATGCCATTTCTCCCACTGTAATGTAATATTATTTCATGTAAATATCACATTTTTAATATGTTTACTATGTAACACCAAACAACAGTACTAACAAATTATGCAGTGGAACTGTGTTTCTAAGAATGATGTTAGTATAGTCTAGTCTGTCATTTTCAAAACTCATAATCTGACAGCTCCACTACCAAACAATTACTGCACCAATTTAGTAAATATGTACATACATTATTGATTTATTTGACTTCTACCGCAAGTAATCATTTAATCATGTGGTTAGTAAATTATTACATGCCTTTCTTTCTTTCTCCCTCAACAGATATTTCATCTTGTAAGTTGAGAAATGGGGGCTGTGACCACAAATGTATCATGAGGACTGAGGGTCGTGTTCAGTGTAGCTGCCGAACAGGCTGGAAACTGGGCGAGGACCTGAGGAGCTGTGTGGGTGAGACTTGATGTTCCCTCCTGTATTAAAAGCTGTTTATTTATACTTTTCATCCGTGTTTAGTATAGTGTTTTACTCATATCAGCAAAATATCAACAGGAATTACCTAATTTAGGTGCATGTAATGTTAGAAAACTGAAAGAATATTTCTATTTACTTTATCATCTGTTTAATTTTTACGTACTGTAAGTAAAGACCTCGAACAATTTCCATTGATGTAATCAATTTCTGAAGGTGCTTATACAAAGAAAGCGCATCAGTTGAGGGAGAAGATTTTTCAGTTTCTGTTTGTTATAGAGTGATTTGCAATGTCGAAGTGTCCACCTATTCAACTGTTTCTCTGTCTTCTGTCATGAGATGTAAATGAATGTGTGGACTTCACCAATGGAGGCTGTGAGCAGCTCTGTGTGAATCATCCTGGTGGGTTTAACTGCACTTGCAGGGAGGGGTATCAGGTCCAAACTGATGACCTCACCAAATGCCAGCGTGAGTGAAATCCCATACCTTTAATACATCCATCAGTATAAACTACACTATGAGAAACCAGACCTGCTTTATTCTCTTCTTCTGAAAGGGTTAAAATAAATAATATTAATAATAAT
>OMLM01001389.1:69228-80131 GCA_900302695.1 Helostoma temminkii
GAGAGGCGGGGTACACCCTGGACAGGTCGCCAGTCTATCGCAGGGCCACATATAGACAAACAACCATTCACACTCTCACTCACACCTACGGGCAATTTAGAGTCCCCAGTTAACCTAAGCATGTCTTTGGACTGTGGGAGGAAGCCGGAGTACTGTGTGTTGTATATTTCCAAATTAAGAGAGTAGAAAATGTGGTAGAAATTTTGTTGTATTGAGCTAAATTACTCTTCTCTGTGTCTCTCAGAACCTGTTCAGTGTCAGAAACCATGTCAGAACAGCGGAGTGTGTGTGGGTCTCAACAGGTGCCGCTGTGTCAAAGGATTCACTGGAAACTACTGTGAAACAGGTTCATCTGTGTGTGTGTGTGTGTGTGTGTGTGTGTGTGTGTGTGTGTGTGTGTGTGTGTGCGCGCGTGTAAATGCCACCAGTTTGTATGCCTTCACTTTGGATTAAAACTCTGGTTGTGTGTTGGGTCTGCAGCAGTGGCCACCCCCTGTGTTCCACCCTGCCAACACGGAGCCACCTGCAGTCCTCACAATACCTGTACCTGTCCAGAGGGCACTGCTGGCCTGCGCTGTGAAAAACTGTAAGTATGAACAGCAGCTACAGAGATAATGATTTACACCAGGTTTTCTGTGAAGGAACAATTATGTAAGTACAACTTTCATCATGCAGTATATGTCATTTTATGGGGTCTGTATATTATGCTGCCACCCTGAAAGAGATCCGCTAGTTTGAAAACTGCTGGTGCTGCTGAAATGTATTTTCAATGTGTACAGGCTTAGGTCTCATGAATTGTGGTGTATGTGTTTGATTATGTTCTAGGACGTGCCCAGTGGTCACCACAGTGGTCAGTATGGCTCGAGCAGTGAGAAAAGCTTTTAGGGAGAGTTATGTTGACCGCTGTGGACCCCTCGGAGTTCAGCTCTGCACTAAATACAGGTTGGCAGTTTTCTTACATTCTTTGGATCCAAATCAAAGTACCTCACACAATGGTTGTTATCTGGTTGGAGAAGATGTTGTCTTATCACAGGACTTTTAAGTGTGGGTCATAATAAATTGACTTCCAAGAACTTTCCTGTAATCTACTCATTTATCCGTACTATTTACTTGAATAAAAAAGATTAAGAAGTCATAAAGCATTAATAATTAGTATTTTAAGTTATTGAATAACTCTGGCACAAGTAAATGCAAGATGTAGGTTACAGTAGCATTTCTGGATCATAATTAAGGTTAATATAGATGACAGTACAATTAAAAACACTACCACAAAGCTGTTTTTATTGTGTGTTTGTGTTTACAGGATAAACCAGGCACGTGTCTACCTGCAAGCCTACAGAGTGGGCTACAAAATCCAGTGTCCAGAGAGGACGGGCAGATGAGTATGACTGTCTAAAACCTCCTTGTTTCGAGGAAAAATCATCCACTAGATATTTTGGGCAACAAAACAAGGCAACACACGAAGATGAAACAATCTGTAAACTGTAAAATTAAATTAAACTGTATCACTATAAGGGTGTTGTAGCTTCTCTGAGGGTAGTTTTTCCTTTAAATTAAACCTGTACTGTATATTGAAATCAAAGTGGTGAGATTGTATAATAATGTGATGTGTTTATATCTCATCAAAATGTTCTTTTGTATGTAAGATGTACAATTGATTCATTATTTTTATTGTTTGCAGTGTTACATACAGCTTAAAGTCATTAAATGTTATCTTTTTACAAACAAAAGTTTTTACAGTGTGCAAACTCTTATCAACTCCCTTGATAATACTAACCCCATATTCAAATGACTGTCAGTGAAAGGTCATACTCCCAATAAATATACAATGTCACACAAGCACTCGACAGAATGACACCACAGTATAATGCTTCTGCTTATATAATCATGTCATTGACAGCTCACAAATGGCAATACTTTGTCTACAATAATACATATTGTAAAGGCAAAAGGTCTCTAAGAGTTATAAATGATGATTTTATGGATGAATGTTTTTATTCACTGATTTTTTCCTCATCTGAATTCAGAGATTACTGTGACTTTATCTTGTAAAATCATCATAAAAACACAATGCAATAATTTGCAAATTTCATAAAATCATATTTTATTCAAAATAGAACATAGAAAACATATCAGATGTTTAAGAAAAAAACTAATAATTTTGACATTTATGGCAGCAACACATGAAAAAAATTGAGACAGGGCCATGTTTATCACAGTGTAGCATCCCCTCTTCTGTTCCTTCTGTCCAAGTGACTGACTAAGTTATTGTTGCAGCTTCAAGAAGTGCAGGTTGCAAATAAAAGCATCAGGCTTCACTAATTTATCAAAGAGCTTTGTAATAATGCATTGATTACATATATATATATCTAAATGACCTGGAAAATGGACAGAAATCACACTTCACGTGGGGTGGCACAGATTTCATATGGATAAGGTGAGAGAGTAATCCCAAAACGGGGCTTCAGCATTGGCTCCACTCCTGGAGGCATAGAGAAGGTGAAACGCTGCATGAAAGAGGTGAAGAGGAGGAACAGCTCCATCCTGGCCAGATTCTCCCCAAGACACACCCGTTTACCTGCAGAAAAGTACAGAACAATAATTTAACAGAGAAAAGTCAGTACATAAATAAAATAACATTTTAAAATACTCATCATCTTCTCAGCAACCTTCTTATAAAGTATGATACATATCTACTCTGCCTACATATAGCAGTATCCTGTGCTTCTGTCAGCATGAGGCTATTGACTGCGTTGTGGGTAGTGCAGGCAGCACATTTTGACAAAGAAGAACAATGTGGGAATAAACAATACTTCTGCTTCTACTGCATTAAATTTGATACAATTGACTGTCTGATTTGGTAATTATTCTGATGAGGCTATATTTGGAAAAGATAAATGATTATTATATCATTTATGTTTTAAATAATACATTTATGAAAGGATTCTCGTGCGTGTTGACCATGATGAAGAGTTAGTGACCTGTCCTGTGATCTGTGCACTCTCATCCATGGCATTAATATAATAACATTATTATAATATTGTGAAATGATACTTGCCAGCAGAGAAAGGAATGAACGCAGCACGCTTCTCAAACATGCCCTCCTCGTTTAGAAAGTGGCTTGGGTTAAAGGTGAAAGGTGTCTCCCACTCATTCTTGTCAAAAAGTGCAGAGGTCAAATTGGGAATAACTATGATGCCCTGAAAATTGAATGTGATGAATTGAATGTTAACTGCAGAGTGAGTGTATTTCTATAAAACAAATGAAACACAAAAATTACCTTTGGGATTATGTAGCCTCCCAACTGGAGATTCTTACTGGTGACATGAGGCAGACTGAGAGGAACTATGTTGCCCATCCTCTGGATTTCATGGATGACAGCATCAGTGTACGGCATATTTGCTCGGTCCTCCATAGATGGATGTCTGGACTGTCCTATCACTCTGTCTATCTCAGCCTGGACTTTTTCTGCAACAGTATAATGAAATAATAAAAGGATACACAATGAATTCAAATAAAGTTGGCACCTATTTCAGCCAGTCAATAACCTTCTGTCCTCGTATAAGCTGTTACCTTGAATTTCGGTGTACTTTGCCATATAGAGCAGAGCCCAGCGCAGGGTGGTGGAAGTTGTCTCAGTGCCAGCCCCGAACAGATCAAAAGTACACATCACCAAGTTGTCCTCATCAAAACGAGCATCAGCTTCATCGTTTGTCTTTGTCTAACAGTGAACATTTTCAAAATACTTGATGTTGATTTAAATATGAATATAAAATGTGACTACCGCAATTGCATTGTTGTCACAGTCAAAAGTGTTCAGTCTAAAAAATGAAGAATAAAACTACTGTCTTAAGTCAGTTAACATTCAAAACCCAAATATATACACATAAGACAAAAACAGCAAATCTGTAAATCTTGAAAAAGTACTTAACACACAGTTTATTGTTTATTTTCATGTAGTGTGTCCACCCACCCTCTGAATCTCTTTCAGGTAACAGTCAATAAAATCTCTGGGATTAGAGGGGTTCCAGTTTTCCTTGTGCTCATGGATTTCTGTTTTCAGAAACTGCTCTATTTGACCATAAATATTTTGAAGAGTGTGATGTGGCCCTGGCAAATGCCTCATCAGTGCTGGAAATGAATTGTACAGCTGCCAATATAAATGAGAAGAAGAAGATTAGGAAGCAGAGAGAGCATTTATTTACGAAAACAATGCTTACTAGGAAATATCTGTGATGCCAAAGGATCACTTAATTAATTGAATTGAATTGCACTGAAGCAGCACAGAGTGTGACACTTTCATGAATTTCTTTAAAATATAGTACCTGCGCCCAAATGGAGCCTTCGATTTGGCTTCCTTCGTCAAACAATTTCATCATCTTAATAAACTTATCATCACTATACTCAAAGCGATGACCAAAGATCAGGGAACAGATGATGTTGGAAACAGCATTCTGGATAATGAGGTGGGGATTGAAAGGTTTGCCTGTGATCACACATATAAGTACATATCAGGGTAAAAAAGCTTGAACTTTATTTATTTGAATACAGTTTACTGCCTCTCAGGATTTCTGTTGAGATTTGTGATTTTTACCTTTACGATTAGCAATTTCTTTGGACATGTGAATAAACTCATCAAGTATGGGGGACTCCAGGGATTTCTTCCCAACTCCCAAGTATTTTAGAGTGAAGAGTGCAAATCTTCTTTGCTGTTTCCACATATGTCCATTAGTAAAAACAATGCCTGATGAGAGAGTGGAATTTAGATAAAAATAAATAAACGGCTTGTGAGTGAGTTCAAATTCATACTAACAAAAGGAGTATAACAATAAAAATATGCATTTTTGTATTATAAAAAGAAGCTATGTTAACCCATGTTGCCATGACATCTGTAAGCTTTACAATGAAAATATTTGAAAAATATGCATTAAAAAACTTTAAAACTAGGACCAATGGTGGAAGGAGTAAATCTTTGTAAAGATAGAAATGTGTTTTTACCCAGGTTGGGAAGCACATCAACATGTAGTGGAAGTATTGGGCGTTCAGCCAGGGTGTCTCCTTTGGTGAGGAGACCTTCTTGCAAGATGTTGAGGCCATTCAGTACCACCACCCATTTTGGGCCCATTTTAAGACTGAACACATTTCCATAGGTATCTGCTAACTGCCACAAGAAGAACACAAGTGAGAAAAGCATTTGTGAAACTTTCACCTTGAATATTATGAAAATAGTCAAAAAGCAGGAGAAAGTATGTCTTTATTTTCAACTGAGAATTAGTTTTTTTCCAGCTGTCCATCTACGCAGCAGAAATCAATTGGTCCCCCACCAAGGAATCAATGGATCTCAGGCGTACAGGTTCAGATTTTATGACCTTTATCATTCTTGATCTAAATAAATTTGATTCCTCACAAACTTCAAATGGTTCATTTGGAATTTATAGCAGGGCTCCTATGATTCCACATTTATCCTTCAGAACTTGTAGTATTTTTTGTACTTTGTACAATACTGTAGATTCTGATATAGATATATATACAAATGTAAATGTAAAAAATTGCTCTAGTAATATACTGTAATAAACATCAATGACATAGGCTCATGTGGTTGTATGAGTATTGCCTTGTGTATGAATTTTTCTGACATTGTATCTTAATTTACTTTTTTTATTTTGGTCAAATAAACTAAACTAAAACTAAATTGATGTATTGTGTTGTTGAACTTTATTGCCTTATACTGACAAGTGTGTGTTTTATTTTTTCAACCTCATAATCAAGGAATCTGGGCTAAAATACACAACACATGCAACATTTATTTGTACAATGCAGCACAGTACAACAACACCTATGCAGAACATTGTCACTGTCACCTATGCAGAACATTGAAGGAGGATTTAGTGCAGGATTGTGGAATGAGAACGTTAGATTACCTAATAAAAAGTCAACTGATTGTGCAGTTGCACAGAGTGCAGTGGGTGATGGGTCAATAATGGCCAAGAGCTACAACTGATTTTTTTGTTTCTTTTTTTTGTTATGGTGATGTCATGATTCAAAAAACTGCTAAAGACAGAACTTTTCTGTAACTTTCATCTAAATAAATAAATAAAAATAAGATAAAATATGATTCCTGCACTACATGAATGTAGTGCATGACGCATGTGTGAGACACATGTAGTCTCATGAGACACATGTAGTCTCATGACTATCTTTCGATAGTGCTTTGCTTTACAGTTTTTCTCCACGACTTAGATTTTTGCTTGCTTTGTACCTCACTTGTAAGTCGCTTTGGATAAAAGCATCTGCTTAATGTAAATGTAAATTAGGAAAAAACAAGAACAGTGAAGTAGACTTTTGAAGTAGCCTATGTGTAGGCCTACTCTAAGTATTCCTAATATATTCCACTTTAAGACTATCCTGCATTTATGTATGTTTTACTCCATTACATAATGCAATATGATTAAGTTAATAATTAACATAATAAATCCTACCTTAGTCATGTCTTCATGGGCATTGTTGAAGTCAAGAGAGAAAATGTTGCCCACTAGAGGAAAAGCACAGGGTCCTGGAGGAAAACTGCTGGGCCGACGGTTCCGTAAATATTCTACTATCACCAAGAAGACCACAGTGAAGATGAGCAGACTGCGGCTGTCCAGCCACAACCACAGGGAAGAGATGGACGCATCAGGGATTCGAGACATTACAACCGGCTGCTTCTGGATCCACTGAGCAATCTGGACTGATTCTCTCGTTTTATGTATAAAAAATACAAATGTGTATTTCCAACTCTGTGATACTCTGAGGTTAAATATTGACATGTAGGTGGGTGTTTACAGGAGTTTCAAAATAGAGGCAAAGTATTGGCTCAGTCAGAGTAGGTGTAGGGTCATGGACACTGTCCAGGGATGAAAAGAAAAACACTCTCAACATTTAAGCAATTTAAACAATTGAATCACATATATATATTATAATTGTAATTTTAGTATTTTCTAGTTTTGTTTTATGTCAGAGCTAGTATTAGCTTAATGTTACACAGATTTCATATTTATGTGGTGCTACATTGATGACACATTGGTAGTCATAGGCTTCACTCTAGCAGCCAATGAGAAGTTGTAGCTGTGCTTGAGGGAGGTGAGGAATACGAAAAGTGTGGGAGGCCTATTAAGAAATAAAAAGCCGTTTTTCACTCCCATGCATGCGACATACTCATACATACACACATACTGTACATGTGAAACATCATGTGCTTGTACTCACAGGAAGGCTCCATCTTGGCACTGCCACGTTTGTGTTTTCTTCATTGCAGTGATCAGCAACATCACGCGACATCAAGAGGGATCTAGTTTTAATGTCAGGCTGGTGGGGTCTCAGTGTATTTTAGGACAGGTTCTGCCTTGTTGAATAAACAAATAATACAACTAACATAGGTGTTGCTACTTGAGGCTACGTGTGCACATAGTGTTTTTGTCAGTGCTTCTGCAAACTATTGTGCAGCCTGTTGTGCCTCTGAACAGCTTAAGTTTGTATCAAATGGCTAATTTGTATTGTAACTGTTTGCAGGTTTCAGGCCTACATAGCTCATAAAGCTCACTGTAATTAGCATTCTGCCATTTGAGATTAAATGTTCACAACCACAGAGCCTGAACAACCAATACTGTATAATTATACAAATACTGTTTGCATATTATTATTATATAATAATAATAAATAATATGAGCTTGCTGCTTCTCCAATGTTACATTTCCATCCTCATTGGGACTTCATTGTGTTCATTGTCAAAACCTTTCTAATTATCAGGACAACAGTACAGTACGATTTGGCATAGTACTACCTGCAATGTAACCTTTTGTCACATATATTTTTTTAATTTACTACATATCTGTTTGCTGTTCTGGCATTAATAATCTATGTGTATCTATCTATGTGTATCAGTTTATCCTTTGAACCTTGGTTCTCTTCATATTTTACCCCAGTGCTCAGAGCTGTACATACAACTAAACAGCTGCTACACAAGAGGATGGCCCCACACAAAAGGAACAACACCTCAGGACCACAATCAGCTGTGTAGGACACTAATTTGAGGATGGTGTACAACCCCAATTCCAAAAAAAGTTGGGGCATTGTATGAAGTCTACATAAAAACAAGAATGCAATGCACAGACACAGCACTGCATTAAAAACAGACATGATTCTGTGATGGACATCACTGCATAGGCTCAGTAATACTTTCAAAAGTCACTGTCTGTGAACACAGTTCGTCATGCCATCCACAAATAAAAGTTAAGGCTCTGTCATGCAAAGAAGAAGCCAGAAACACTGTCCTCTTCTCTGGGCCAAAGCACATTTACCATGCAATAGCGAGTGTCAAAGTTAAAAACTGTTCTGTGGTCAGATTAATTGATATTTGACATTCGTTTTGGTAACCTTGGGTGTCGCGTCCTCTGCACTAAAGGGAAGTGGTACCTTCCAGCTTGTTATCAGCACTCAGTTCAAAAGCCTCTCATGGTATTGGGAGGCATAAGTGCCTATGGAATGGGCAGCTTGCACATCTGGAAAGGCACCATCAATGCTGAAAGATATATTCAGGTTTTGGAGCAGCATATGCTCCCATCCAGACAATCTATTTTTCAGGGAAGGCCTTGCATATTCCAACAGGACAATGTTAAACCACATGCTGCATCTATGACAACAGCATGGCTTTGTAGCAGTAGAGTCCAAGTACTAACTTACCTGCCTACAGTCCAGACCTTTCATCTATTAAAATGTTGGACACATCTTGAAATGCTATATATGACAAAGAAGACAGGTCTGTTGAGCAGTTAGAATCCCATATTAGGAAAGAATGAAACGTTCCCCTTCCAAAACTCCAGCAACCGGTCTCTTCAGTTCCCAAGTGTTGTTAAAAGACTGTTGTTAAAGAAGAGGCGATGCTGTGGTAAACATGGCCCTGTCCTAAATTTTGCATGTTTTTGAGTGTTGCTACCATCAATTTCAATATTATCTTATTTGTTCTTAAAATAGTAAATTTTCTTAGTTTAGACATTTGATATGTTTTCTATGTTCTATTGTGAACAAAATACAGGTTTATGAGATTTGCTAAATATTATAGTTTTTACACATATACCAACTGTTTTTGTGTTTGTAAATAAATAACCTATGACTCAACACAGGTGGAGGCCTTAGGCACATTGATTCTGAGGGATAAGCCATCAGTCGTTTATTAACAATTTCTGACTGTATTTCTTATCAATCAGATGTTATCAAATCAGTTTTTGATTCAAAAACATGGCAATTTTTATGTGTGTCCAACTTTTGATTGGTAGTCTAAATCCCTGCTTGTAAAGACGCAGCAAGTATATCTTAGATTACTGCATTTCTGTCAATATAAACTTGTGAATTCAACTGACAATTTGACAGTAATTATCTGCTTAGTTGTCTGCTTTCCTGCTCAGTTGAAACAGTCACTGAGCTCTACATTTAATAGACGAGCTTTTTAATTTAAGTAAACATTGTTTTAAATTCACATTGGAAGAAGCTGTTTATAATTACTTGCTTTTGAGAAAGGATTTTAGTCACTTTGTGGCCAAACACAAACAAATTATGTACCTTGCCTTCATTTGGCTTCTGCGAGGTGTTGAAGCTTGGTGACAGCATATCTCCACCATCATGGCGCCACAAGGATTATGGAACATTCTGATCAACACATTGACTCTGTCTTTACAACTAATAAATACAATTAATGAATTGAATTTGAACAATCTGACCTGTGATTTATCATACGAACTCTTCTCAGACTGATGAGATGAGAAAGAAGTTCAGTTGCCATGACTCAATCTCCAGGTAACCTTTTGCAGATGACTGAGATCTTCACTGCTCTGTAACTAGTGCCACAGCTAGTTACCAGATGTACATGTGGAGGGACCTGCAGTCATAGTTCTGGCTCACTGACTGGTACTACTTTTTACATACACTGTGATGCAGGCGATTGTAACTTCAAAATAAAACATTGATTCCCGGGTTTTAGAGAAAGGGCAGCTTTTAATGCAAGGTACGGTTATTTTTTAGGCTATATTACATATAGGTGATGTTGTCGTGAACAAAAACGTTGTCTGTCATTGTCTTTTCCAATTATTATATACCTTCCTGTGCCTCTGGGTGACCTTTTTGAGCCAATCAACTGTCTACAAAACATTTATTTATTTTGGTGAAACGCTTTGGTTGTTTCAGGACCGGCTTAGAAACGTCTGGCAAAATACATTTTAGTTAACGTTATCATTTACACTACATTATTTCCAAGTTTCACCGAGTAGTACAGGTGAATTGGAGGTTTGTTGTGAAAGTCTGATTACCGGAAACTGTTCCGTTTGTTTTTGCTAACTTGTTAGCTCTTAGCTCTGCTAGTGTGACCTGCTGTGTCCTCCAACAGTCGTGATTTGAGAGCTGGTTATTATAAGACAAGAACATCAAAATAATGGTTTTCGAGGAGAAGCGAGCAATGAACGGAGAGCCCGAGGATGTGAGTAGCCTTTACAGATTTTAGAAGACTGCTATGAACGTTTAGTTATTGTAGCTAGCAAGCTAACACAACAAAGCTAACTAGGTTAATCAAGCTAGCGTTACATTATCGCTTAGCTTACGTTAGCGTTTGCTAAAACTAATATTCCCATGATTGTTTGGTAACATTCATTCAGTTATTCATTTCAAAATATTGTAATTTTACAAAACGATAGCTAACAAGTGTCTTAATATCTGGCATTCAATATTAATGTATTTGCTCGTGTATCTGTTTCAGGAGGATGAAGAGGAGGAAGAGGAGGAAATGGTGGTAAGTTTACTGGAGGCTCAGCAGCATCAATATTAACTGTCTCTATTTATGTCGGATTACACGTTTAAGGACAAGCGTGACCACCATTAT
>OMLM01001389.1:90978-106361 GCA_900302695.1 Helostoma temminkii
GTATATTTTTTTTTTTTATCCTTTTTTGAACATTTTTAAGAGAGCAAACGGGTATCAATTATCTTTAAACATGAAATAAAAAATCTCCTTCCAGCAGGGAGTGGTAAGAGTAGTGGTGAGAGAAGCGAGACTTTGTGGTGCACTGAATTCAATGCATCAGAAGATGATTCATTGTTTTTAAACGTTTGAATCATCCCACGTTGACAACATTTTCTTGCCAAATGCATGTAAATATAGAGAAAATCATTTAACGAAGTCTGTGATAATTCTCATCCAGGTGACGTTATCTGGAAGTTGTGTAATGGCAACTGGACTTTCTGTTGGATCGAAATGTTTCACTACTCATCCATCTGATGACTTGACACATGATGACTTGACACATGATGACTGATGAAGCTACTTCGATGAGTAGAGAAACATTTGGACAGAACAGAAGGAAGTCCAGTTGCCATGACTCAACTTTCAGATCATTCAATGAAGGTACATATTTTCCTTAAAGGCATGCTACATTTTCAGAAATCTTGCAACTAAGTTATGTATTTACTGTATATATAATGTAATTTTATGGTGCAAGTGTGTAGATATATTGCCAATAGTAAACCTCTTATACTTTGGTGTTGTGTTTGTAGATGTGTCATACTTAAGAAGATACTTAAATTCTAATTGTTACAGTATGAGATGTGATACAACCAGTAATCTATAGGAAATGACTGACTGAGGATCATCACAGGCTTATTTGACTATTCAGATAGTGTTAACTGTCTCAGGTGTGACTTGTTATGCATACTTCTTACACGGTCATTGATTCATCTTGGATCTGCCACTGCCAGTAAACCACCAAAAACTTGAAACATCATATGTAATAGTTGTAACACAATCATGGGACCATGTGCATATTGTATTTCAGGATCCTCTTGAAACAGTGCGACAGAAATGTGAAGAGATAGAGCACTGTGTCCACACTCGGGAGCGTCTGGATCAGTGTGAGACCAGGGTTGGCTCTAGGTCTTCGACAGAGGAGGATTGCACCGAGGAGCTTTTTGACTTTCTGCATGCTCGGGACCACTGTGTAAGTGTGACTTCACATTTGGGGTAATTTCACAGTCATGACAGACAGTGAAACAGACTGCACTCCTCAGTTTAAATATGATCAGCACCCCCCCTCAAAGTTGCTACCCAGTATCACAAAAATTATGGGATGTCCTCATACTATTTTCAGCATCGGGTCCAAAACTGCCCTCGTACTCACTCATACTTGTAAAACGTTTCCGATAACACTTTACAACATAGCATTAATCTCATGTTGGGTGAGCAGTTAGGCAAAGTTGTGAAAATATTTTAAGATAAGTGAGGATGACAAAAGCAAAACAGAATGCAAGCTTTGTTCTGCTAAACTGGCAAGAGGGGGAGTGGAAAAACAGCTCCTAAATAATAAGTAATTTGGTAAAACATAAAGAATTAGCAAAGCACACAGTACAACGAGTTTGCTAATGCCAGCAGCGGGAAACTGCATCACCACTGCACCAAACATAATATATAATGAGCAAAACAATTTCAGGACTCACACACCAGCCAAGCCACAGTCGGTGTAATTGATGATGCTCCATTTATGGGCTATTCTGTTCATGTGGTATTCTGAGACAACCCAAAAACTGCTTAGCCTGCCCTGTGTCTCTCACACCGTTCAGCTGGCTGTTAATAAAGAAGTGTTGCTGATGTTGGGAATCGAGTGCAAAATAGTTGGACGTTTTAAATATCACCTTTTAGCCTACTCCCGTCTTGATCGCTCAATAATCGTTATCAGAAAGTACTCAAATGTAAGTACTTGTGCTTGTACTCAGTCAGGAAAAAGATGGTATTGGGACATTGCTAACAAAAAGTATAAATCGTCTTCACAAAATACATTTTCCAACATTTGCTAGCGGGGCGTCAGTTCTCACAGATGGCCTTACATACAAATAATTAACTAGTAGCCACATGCAGCAGGAAAGAACACATGTTTTACTGTTTAGTCGTGTTTATTCTACAGTATAGAAAATGGCGATTGTCATGAACAGTGCAGTGGTTCAGTCTCTTTTAGTTTAGTATGGGAATACCATAAAATAATTCATTTGTTTATTTGTTAATTTACTTAATGATATTTGAGTTTAACTTTACCTTGATTTGTTTTTACGAATTAATTTCTTGTATCCTCTCTGCAGGTGGCACACAAACTGTTCAACTCAGTCAAATAAAACCCTTCCTGAGTGCTGCAACGCTGGTGCATGGCGTTCTTCAGATACCGTATTATCAGGAAAACATGGTTCAAAATACATCCATATGTTGTTCTGCTGTATGTTGTAACTTAAATGTATACTATTATGTATCTGCTCATGTGAAGTACAGTATTTAACAAGGTACTTTGAGTGGACATTTCATTAAAATGAATGGCTTGAAAACCATACTGTGTGTCACAAGGTTATTGCACGGCTGCATCTGTACAATGGATTCTGGGAAAGCTGATCCTCACTAAACAGCAGAGGTGAAGTGTAATGTAATTTTATGGAGGCCTCATCATAAAGTAGCCAGTTAATGGTTAGATAAATATCAAACACAAACTAAAACAGAACACAAGTAACTAATTACATTGCAGCGTTGAGATGTCGTGTCTTCAGTGTTTACAGCAGGTCAGTTTTCACAGGTGCCCGCTTTTAGTGAAGGACCAGTGTAATGTCGCTCAGAGAAGCGCTGGGGGCGGTGTAGAGCAAATTATCGTCCCAAAAGGAGAAGAAGAAGAAGAAGAAACACCGTTAGAAAACTAAATTACACACCGGCAATGTTTGTTGACTTTAACGGTGAGGACCAGAAGGTTTTGCGAATGTGCGTCCGGCTTGTTTGCGCGCCTCCGTTAAACAGAAAATGACGTCTCCTACGCAGTGAGGAGATAACGACGTAACCACACCTCCCTGCTCACCTGTAGTGCAGTTTAACAGCTTTCTGGTCGACCTTACTTGTGTTAGCCGAGGTTTATCCGTGCGCTGCAGCTGCAGAAACGAGGGAATCATGGACAGCGTGAAGCAGTTTCTTCGGGGGATGGAGCTGGACAACCGGACAGCAGCACTGGTGACGGGCGCTGCCTGCGGTGTAGGAGCTCTGGTGGTCCTGGTTCAGAAGGTCTCCAGCCACCGAGAAACGACGGACAAAATCCACAGAGCTAGAAACCGGAGGACTGAGACTTTGGAGCGGGCACAGCAGACTGTGCTCCGGTACAAGGAATCGGTAAGTTAGCAACAGGTCTGGATTTAAAGTTATTATTTTAATTTGTTAACTTGAGATTTGTGATGGGAGTGTTTTCGCAGTATGTCAGTTGATTAATTGCCCAGAGCAGCGCTGTTTCATGGAAACGGGTGTAGCTGCATTTTGTAATTTGTCTGTTATGTAATTTTTAAACCGATCTTTGAACACAGACAGTGCAGTTTCCGAGGTGACTGGAGTACAGTTAAGTTGCTATGGTTTCACAGTGGAGCTAAACTCCGGTGACAAGACTCAACAAGTAGTACATGTTTACTTAAATATGTAACAAAACTGAACAGAAAATCACTGAGGTGAGAGGAGAGATGATAGACGAGCTAGTTAACAGACTGTAGATTAGCATAAACTCGTGAGTGATTGTGTGGATTTGCTGAGGTTATTTTTGATGTTGCTGCAGAAAAAGGACGCTTTATTTTCACAATGTACAGCTTTTGTTAATATGCTATATGAAATCCCACACAGGGACACATCCATAACACATTTACATTTACATTTTACATTTACATTTAGTCATTTGGCAGACGCTTTTGTCCAAAGCGACTTACAAGTGAGGTACAAAACAAGCAAAACTCTAAGTCAAGGAGAAAAACTAAAGCAAAGTACTAGCAGTACTTAAAATATGAAAGTGCATTTTAAGTGCAAAGAAAGTTGCGGAAAAGTTCTGTCTTCAGCAGTTTTTTGAATATTGGGAGTGAAGTTGCTGATCGTGTAACACCAGTGTCTTATCACACGTGTTATTTTGAGACTGTATATTAATTGAAAGTTATTTTATTTTTCTGTCTTCACCTTTCTGATTTTATAATATTGTGTGTGCCTGTGTGTGTCTGTCTGTCACTGCTCTTCTAGCATCCAACAACCGACTCTTCTCTAATCTCAACACTGTCTTTGTCTGAGCTGACGAAGCAGCTGCGGGAAGGTTCACTGACCCCTGATGATGTGCTTTATTCTTACATGGAAAAGGTTCAGTACCTAACATCATCCAATGATTGATTTTTATTCCTGCTGACCTTCAGTCATTACCTTTACAAAGATCTAGTTTACACAGAGAGTGAAACATTTTGTGTGTTTGAAACTGATTTGTGCACAAATACACTTTGCATGGTACATGTAGTTAATCAGTATCCGAACAAAGTTTAGCACGGTCATAAAGTACATTGTATCTACTTGCATGCCTTTAGTAACCTTTCATCTTTTATAAGACCAATGTTTTGGAAAAAAGACATATGTGAATATTCTCTTTTTTGTTTTCCATTCTCTCAGACTCTGGATGTAAACAAACAGTTGAACTGCTGCACAGAGATTCTGCTGGAGTGTTTCGAACAGACAAAATCTGTTGCCTCCAACAAAGAAGGCCTCTTGTATGGAGTTCCAGTTAGCATTAAAGAAAACTTTGAAAGCAAGGTATTTAGGTTATGAAGTTAGTTAGTTACAATACGCAGGGTTTAAGAAATATGTTTGAAAACTGTTATGATATTTTTAGTAAAGCTCGGGTTTGATGTGCCTGTATGTATAACACTGCTGTCTTGGTGCTTTTTCCCCTTTATAACGCAAGAATCATGACTCTTCTTGCGGTGTGGTCTATTATCTGGACCAGCCTGCTGAGAAGGACTGTGTGCTTGTTGAAGTTTTGAAGAGACAAGGAGCTATTCCCTTTGTGAAAACCAATGTTCCCCAAGGCCTCATGTGGTAGAGTATTACTCAATCTAGCTATCAGAAGTCAAGTTGCTTTGTTACCATACCATGTCCACTTATGTTCTCATGGCCTATCTGTGTGTTTCATGTATCCTCTCCCCTCCAGTTATGAGTGTAGTAATCCCATTTATGGGCAGACAGTGAACCCCCATAACTTCCAGAAGACGTCTGGAGGTTCATCCGGTGGGGAGGGGGCACTCATCGGGGGAGGAGGCTCGATCCTTGGTTTAGGTACTGATATCGGGGGCAGCGTCCGCGTCCCTTCCTCTTTCTGTGGGATCTGTGGCCTCAAGCCAACTACAGGTCGACTAAGGTGAGTGTGCATTTACTGGCCTGACCAACCTGCCCAGAGTTTCTTTCGTTGCTTACTACAACCAGTCGAGGTAAATGGCCCCCCATCATGAGCCTGTTTCTGCTGGAGGTTTCTTTCTTTAAAGAGAGTTGTCTCTTTTCCAATTCTACCTGGTGATTGTTCAAGGGACATTTTCGCTAGCATTTCTTAAATGTATTAAGTAACCTGATATGCTGCTCAAAAAAATATAGGAAACACATAATCATTCTAATGTCCAATTCCATTGAACTTCTGGGATATCAACCTGACTGAACACTGATTGTGAATCAGTTTCACCTGCTGTTCATCATTCTTATGTTATTTTGTTCTCAACGCATTCCACTGTGTAACAAATAAAGATTTTCAACCGGGAGATTTCATTCATTGAGATCTAGGATGTGTTGTTGAAGTATTCCCTTTATTTTTTCAACAGTGTATTTTTGTTGTGATTTGCACTTTATAAATAATACCGAACTGACAAAATGTAGCTCTGTAGATACTGTACAGTCATGACAGTTTGTTTGATTTATGTCTTTGTCTTTTTGGTAAGTTTACGCGGTGCAAAGCCTCTCTATCGAGGACAAAAGTCAGGTAACTATAGATACATTCACCAAGCTGGCACAGACAATAAATTTAAAGTTACATAACAATTTCCTAGCAACGCTACGAGTCATCTGCTGAATTTTGTTACTGTTCCCTATAAATTTAGTGCTGTCATCTCCTGGACCCATGGCAAGGGATGTGGACAGTCTGGCTCTGTGTATGCAGGCTCTGCTCTGCGATCACATGTTTTCCCTGGACCCCACTGTTCCACCCATACCTTTTAATCTGCAGGTGGGTTCTCTACTGAGGGATTTATCTCATTACTCACCATTCATCTTTTAAATTTAAAGCTGTTACTGGAGTTTCTATTTCTTGGCTATGACTAGGAATTTCCTGATGTCTCAGCTAGTTTGTAACATAGGCGTCTATGTATGTATCTTAGGTGTCTATGTGAGGCACATGGTTTAATGAAATCTGGAGCCTGGACCTTGAAAATTTTATGTTTATCAGGATTTTAAAGAAAACAATTGTACTGTAGAGGTACCACATTTCTTTATTGTACCTTATTCAATCATTAACGTACAGAAGACCATCTTTTCACAAATATTTACTAGTAAACACCAAAAACAAATGAGTGTATGTGCTGATTCAAAGAAATGTCTCACTGCCAAACTGACAGCATAGAAATGTCTCATCCCCAGGTCTATCAGAGCTCCAAACCTCTGAGGATCGGCTACTTAGAAAACGATGGCTACACACAACCAAGTCCAAGCATGGTCCGAGGCATCAGAGAAGTCAAAGCCCTGCTAGAGCAAGCAGGCCACACTGTAAGACCACATCACACACAGATTAATACACACATTAGGTGATCTGTGACCACTGTGACTACCGTGCCAGTATGTGACATAAACTAAATCTATACTAAATATATTTTTAATGCATCTCTTTCATTTGTTCCTGTAGTTGGTGCCATACAGTCCCCCAAAGATCACTTACGCAATCCATGAACTGATTGTAAAGGGTATCCTCGCAGACGGAGGAACCAGCCTGCTACAGAAACTGTGAGCTAAAGTTCCCTGACAGATGCCAATTAAATTATTGAATTCAATTTTAATATTCCAACTTGTGTGATAATTGGGCATAATTTAAGGCAGAGGTAGTTGTTTTACAAATTCTTACAAATTCTTCTCAGGTACTAGGTGATGTCTTAAAAATGACCAATTCTAAAATTGACAATGTAGGTGTTTTTCTTTTGAAATGGGTTGTTGTGTGGTTGTGGTTCCATTTGTTGGTCTCTTAGTTTGGTTCAGAGTGAGTAATTACTGGGTGGTCTGATAGATGAAATTTGGTACACACCTCCATGCCCTGGTCAGGATGAATATTTATCATGTATTGACTTTTCATTAAGCAGCATCATTATACTACCATACAGTGAACCTATTAGCTATTTTTCTATATTCAGAAATTTTATGAAACCTCAGCTAGCTAGTTCTTTAACTATTGCAGTAAAATCCCACTGCCATCCTTTTTTTGTGCACATGATCCCTTATTGTTTATGTTTTAGGGAGGGAGCCCCTGTGGACAGCTGTCTCAGACCCCAGATTCTCCCTTACTCATTTCCTAAGTGGTTCAAGAAAACTCTTTCATTGCTTCTCAAGCCTCTGGTGAGTGAATTGTAAAACTACAATTTATCCTCCTGATATTAAATATGATATTAATGTAAAATTAACCTTGGAACTGATGTTTTTTTCTTTTACAGGCTCCTCGTGCTTCTGAAATCTTTAGTTCTTTGTGTGGTCATGGGTGAGAACGTGATCTTGAAGTTAATAAAAAATCATACATTGCATCTGATGACAAAAAAGAAAAATGTACTGATTCTTGATCTGCCTGTTTTCAGATCTGTTTCAGATCTGTGGGTGCACCATGCTGCTGTCGAGGTACTGCTAGCTGTCAGCTTATTATGCTTGTGAAATTATGACTGCCTGCATACAGGGGGAATATTAATTCTACTGTGTCTTTGTTAGGACTACATTCAAGAAACCATAGCATATTGGAGAAAATGCAACATAGACGTGCTGCTGTGCCCGATGATTGGACCAGCTTACAACCACTTGTATTGTGGCAAGCTTACCAGTACGGTACACTGAACACACTGTTAACATCAATGTTTTCTGACAAGTAGATTTGGGTTCTTCCTTTCCAATAGTTTCTATAATTCATGGATATCTGTATGGTGTAAAAAACAGATCACCACACTTGCAGTAGTCGCTGGTCTCCAGTGGACAAGCTTATAATTAGTTCTTTGTACTTGGCTGCTGGCCCACTGGGATAAATAGCATGCTAACCTTGTCCTAAGATACAGCCTGAACCAGCTAATACAACAGACAGGCTAGCTAACTTGCCTGCAGCATGCCATGCTAATTAGCGTGCTGCCCGAGGCACCATATGTACCAACCAGTATTCACCCTGTTTTTGTAATTTGTCACAGTAAGCAGCCTAATAATGCCCTATTTGGATGTTTTTTTCATTGTTTTTCCTTCCAGCTGCTCTCAGTTACACAATACTTTACAATCTCCTCAACTTTCCTGCTGGCTCAGTACCTGTTTCCACTGTGACAGCAAAGGATGAGGAGGAGCTCAAGAACTATAAGGGTTCTTATGAGGACCGCTGGGACAGGCTCTTCAAACAGGTAATTAATGTGACTGATGCATCCCTAAGATATACTCGGTGTGAAGTTTACAGGCTGAATAAGACACATCATTATTTGTTTTTACAAAAACAAACATTTGTAGAATGAGTAGAACTGCATTGACACGCAAGCATAAAGCTCTGGTTAATGGAAATGAGAAACGGCTCATGATTAAGTTACATTAATCAATGAAATAATTGGACCCCAGATCCTTTGTGCACAGAATCAAGGCCTGTAAACTTAAAATGGTTCTAATTTCTGATATATGACAGTAAGATACAGTAACTGTGTAGTTAGTTTGGACTAAGATTTAAAATTCGGGATAAAGACACTCAACTACCCATGTCTTCACAAACCTCTGTGCCAGAGTAACACAGCATAGTGACTCTTTAAAATGTAGTTCTGCAGTTAGGCAGTAGGTGGTGGTAGAAGACTGTAGTGGTTCTGGTTGTCTGTTGACTGACTGGAGTCCGTGTTTGTGTTCAGGCTGTGACTGGAGGCGAGGGTCTGCCTGTGGCGGTGCAGTGCGTTGCCCTGCCGTGGCAGGATGAACTCTGCTTGCGCTTCATGAAGGAGGTGGAACAAGTTGTCAAACAGAGCAGAAAGTAACGGCCGTGGGCCACAGGTGGGGTTACAAACTTCTGCTGCCGCAGGAGTATGGCAAATAAATGTGAAACAATAAGCTTCTGAGATTTTTCTTGTAGTAGTCAATAATTATTTGTCACTGAGAGAGAGATCACTTTTATTCAGAGGCATCATCTGAGCTTTTTATAATATAATTCTATTAAAAATAATACAAAGCATAAAAATGAATTACTAATTAAAAGGCTGCACTCTGTTTTGTATATTTGTCTGCTTGAGTTTAACTCAATGACTGACAAGCTTCAAGACTTTAAAATTTACTTGTACTTGACATGAACTTAATGTTTTGTCCAGCTTATAGTGGTGGTTGTGATTATATCATCATATTCTGTATGGATATCATGTTTCTGTCAGGATCCCAAATCTATGACAAACTCTAGAACAAATGAATTACTGGAATTGAATAGAGGTGCTACAACCACCTGCAGAAAATGTTAAACTTTCAAGTTTGAATGATCAGAATTGTTTGCTTGATTGTCTGTCTCATTCTAAGAGCTGTGCTTCCTGTCATGAGATTGTGATGTGATCACAGTAAAAATTACTAACTGATTTCTCACAGAGGAAGTGTATGTTATCAGAAATGTTAAATAGTTTCAGATCTTTGAATGGCACAGGTCAAATAAATGACACCATGGGCAAGATGTGATTCACTCCTCCTTCCATTTTAATATTTACATTTTTATATATATGGTTTTAAATATTTACATATTTAAAATATAAACCATATACCTCACACACATCAACCTTTTTTGTTGTTAAATATTCAATAAACTAACAGCAGCTGTGTGCACACACAACTTATCTTGTACCTTCTTTATCCTGCACATCTCACTCTCCATCACAGTGCCACAGATGAGTACAGATCATTTTCATTCTTATTGTGAGTGATTGTTTCACTTATGCCATAACAGGAAACAGATCAAGGAGACTAATGACACATGGCGCCTCCATCTACAACTCCAGCGCACCATGTCGTCATATTGTGATTACCCTGTGCTATTGTAAATATGTGTTTCTGTTAGGTTTACATAAATTTACATATGTTTTAAAACTCTCCTGGGATGGGAAACCATTAGGGACAATGTTAGTGTTTTCCATTACAATCACCCACATATGCATCGCCGTCTCATCGAATGAAAATGGCCGTGTGCATGCGGTAGTAGAAGGAGGGCACATTAGGCGAGGAGGAGAGCTGGAATTGAGAGGTTGTTCTTGGCATTATCTGTGGCACATAGAGAGAGAGTGTGTGGCTCTTGCTGTGCCACTCAGTCAGGGAGCATTAAGCTTTAAGAGGCAGTGAAGAGACTCAGGTCTTCAGAGGGAACTTGACATTGTTCATAAATCCCTCAGGATCTGTGACAGAAGAAATGACACAAACGTGGCATTCAAAAAGGACCATTAAACATTTACCAATTATAGTTTGGTGGTTTTATGTATTATGCATATTAAAGTCAATTAAATTGCTATTTAAACATGGTAGCATGTTAAAAATATCAAAGAGCAAGTGATGTGCAAAAGAATATTAATCAAGTTGCCCAAATAGCAGTTTAAACAAAAGAAAATATAAGTAAATAATGTTAATCATGGAATTGTCTCATTTAACTGCATAGCGCTGCCAAAAAACACACATATCAATGTAATAAAAATTTTACAGACTTTAAGCAAATGTGCTACTGTAAATTTTTGCTTAGGATCAACTTGCAGCCAACGAAATTTTTTTTAAGTGAATTTGGTTTAAGACAAGGAATTTACTTTTTAATTATGCTCATTTAGTTTTTTAATGTGTCTGTTTTTACATGTTAAATTGAATGTTACTGATGACTGTTGTGATTTTCAGTGTCCTGGTATTGTGTGTTCTGGCGCTCTGTCACACTGTGATGATTTACTGGGTCATCTGAATAGAACAGAGCCTTCATTAATGTTATTGGTAAAATCCTGCTTTTCCTGTTGTGACAAATGTTGAACAGCAAGGAAAAAGTCATTCAACACAAAAGTACACTTAGTCACATCTACAAAATATTACGGTCTCATTCATTAATAATAAAACTGAAATAGCACAAGTTTAGATTTGCACACATTTCTGTTGGTGCACTTTATATTTAGTGTGAATGGTATGAGTCTATATATGAGATTGTAACTTTAAATGTCTAGTTTCTTAAAAATGTATTTATACGCATATTCAAAGACACTTGCAAGTGACAGACTTAACACAAGCTGGTTGTACGCTAGAGGCACAGAGTAATGTTTTTCAGCAAAATATTGATGTTTAATTTAGAGGTTTGAATCCTTTTGAAATTGAAGCGTGTCAGTTTAATCAATGTAAGAAAACTTTTATGCTATACATAAAACAGGATATAGTCATGCTATACATAAAATGAACTTGTGAGTGAGTGAAAATAGTTTCAATAGTTTTAGAAGTTCAGGACATCTAGCCAAAGCTCAGCCTGTTGTAATCGCACAGCTGAATGGTTTAACAGCCCTGGCAGGCCGAGGTGCTCTTCTCATGTAACGTCTCATTGATAAGAGCAGCAAACACCTCATTTACAGGAACTATAGACTATAAGATCAGGTACTTTAAAAGCCATCCAAACACATTCAGACTCTGCCTGTGTGCCAGAAAATAAAACACCTTGATATCACCTCAACTAAACTAGGATGATTCTGTCTTAATGTCCCATTTCAGGGCCCAAGGAGCCCATAGTCTTTATGGTTCCACTGAATTCCAGGTAGTAATGTTTGACACAGCAGGGTTCCTGCCTTTCATATGATCAAAGTGACAAGTTCAGCCTGCAACCAGAGCCACTTACAGGAGACATCAAGAACCAGCAAGATTGGCAGCTTTTAGATCTTTGGTCCATTTCATCAGCCATTACTACCAGCAGAGGCGACGTGCTGTGAAGGACTAGTGGGAGGAGGGAAGGCAGATTAACAGACAGCTGATACAGGTGTATAGGCGGTATCAAACAGCAGCTCTGTCAATGCAGCAGGCTCCACATTTCTTCAGAGGGGGCTGGTATCCCCAAAGTATGCCCACCGATTTCACTATGACAGGATTAACTGGGAGCTCTGTATGATTTTCTCAGATTCTGTGACTCAACAATTCAGTGATCCACGTTGTATCGGCTTTAAAGGCCCCCGTCCCAAGTTTCAAAAGCTTACCCTTCGGACAAGGAACACTCTTTTTCTCGAATAGGGTTCCGCTTTCCCTTTTTGCTGCATTCAGTTGTTCACCAACCCCTGCGTCCTCACCAGCTCTCCCATCCTCCCTTCTCTGCACATCTGCTAGGTTTGAGTTTTCCTTTCTTCCCTCCAGCGCCTTGCTTGGCCCAAGGCCCTTATAGCTAAATTGGTTTACATTGGAGAGATAAATGCTCTGCAAATGCGCTTAAACAAGTACAGTAAAAAATGCAGACAGTGCGTGTCAGGATTATCACCCAAGTCAGGGGGAGAAAGGAGAGCGCCTCTGTAGCACAAAGCTGGGGAGCCAGAGTGAAGCCTGCAGATATAGTCCGTCTCATCCACTTCTCAGGAGAAAGAGAAAAGGATTTAGCATTTGCATGCTAGTCTGTAATTCCTGGCATTATATAACTTGTCGCCAACAATCAAACTCCTGTGGTATTGTGAAACTATTGTTTCACATGGGCGAGCAAAGTGTGGAGTTATACTCTTGGGGGGGATTGGGTTTTGGTGGCAGCATGGAGACAGCTCATCCAAGATGCATGCCAAAGACCACCATATAAGTCCAAGAAAAACTGCAGCAGTATATATAACTGTATGTATTGCCTAGCTAGAAAAGGTGCACTTCAAAATCCCCTGAAATTATTCAGTTTACGACATAAATGACTCACCTGAACATGGTGAACGATATATAGAAACAGGTTGATCCAAAGTAAAGCTGTGATCTGAAGTTTGTCCCTGTGATGGTGATTGTGATTTAAATTGAAGGCACATTCTTTGCATTTAGTATTTGTTTATATTGACTCAATGTGAAATGTCTGGAAGCTGCGAGTGTCTGTGAATGTATTTGTCTAAAATAATTTTTGCATGAAATGTATTACATTAGATGTGAACATCACTAAGAGAGTAAGAGAATAAGATAAAAAGACAGTTGATGTATATACTTTACTGATATCATCAAATCATATGAAAAGACAAACCAACAATTTCACTAAATTCTCTCGTCCTTTATCCCTAAGCCCATTAGTTCATAGGATGCAATGTTTTAAGATGGATGATGTGAACTTCCATTTAAAAAAAGGCTAAGTAATACGCCAAACTATATGGTACTGTAGTTTTACATTTTCAGCTGCAGACTAACAATGAATATTGTATTGTAGGCTCTATATGTCTATATGTCAACTTTATAATCACTTAAAATGCACTTTCAAAACAAACTTTCCTGCACCTACATCTCATGAAATGGACACACTTCTTCTGATAGTGCTTTGCTTTACAGTTTTTCTCCCCGACTTAGATTTTTGCTTACGCTTTACCTCACTTGTAAGTCACTTTGGATAAAAGCGTCTATAATGACTAAAGGTAAATGTAAAGATACACTGCATTTCTCCTGTTCATCGTAATGAGAGGGATATACCTAGTTCAGTGATTTTTATTTAATTATTTTTTAGAACAACTATGGAGGAATAAACTATGACACTGATGATTAATGTCATTTGTTGGCAATGAATACAAAAAAAACCTTTACAAGAAAATAAGAAAAATCTAAACACTGGGCCTTTGTGACATCCTGTGAGTGCATGTGACACTCCAACAAGTCCTCCAACCTAAATGCTCATAGATCATCAAAAGGTAAAAGAGGTCTCTTGTGGTGAGGACAGGCTCTTACAGGAAAACGAGTTTCTCTCCTCACCTGCTGCTTCTGTTGTCTCCTTGGAGGACACCAAGCTGCTGTCCTTGTCTACTAGCTTGAGTGTAAAAGCCCTACACATGCACTGCCATGGGGATTTGGTTGTAAAACTTCCAAGAAAAAAACACAGTCACGCCCACTAGCCAAAAAAATCCCCCTTTTCTCATCCCCATGACCTACCCCTCCCTCCAAATCAACGCCGTCTCCTTCAGACCTCCCAACACAAAGCCCTCAGAGCAAACCCAGCACAAAAATCATAGCACACCATTCAATCATTGTTTTTTCCCCTCTCTCACCCCCTTTATGGTCCCACTAAAGGTTTTAGCTGGGCAGAGAAGGAGGGCTGTCACTGAGGAAACCTTAGCCTATTGATGAAGTGACAGGAGCTGCCAGAATATGATCCTAATCCTGTTTCCAGCATTCTTTTAGCCCGCTGGCATCGCAATTCCTCCACACATTCTCTGAGCTGTCAACTAGGAAAATCCCTCTAATAGTGCATTGCCCAGATACACATCAAAGAGCTCCTAGAAACCTTCAGCAGCTTAGCTGCCATAGACACACTCACACAACCATACACAGTATTGCCATTAATTTACATCCACATAATCTTTAGAAACACAGAAAAAAAACATTCATGACAAAATGACCATATTTAAACAGAGTACCTGAATCAAGCCAAGGACATTTGTAAAAAATGCTCTTGGGTTGCTTGCTTATTTGTTTGCACTGTAACCTGCCCCATCCTAAAGCACCCACTGATCTCATCGCCTCAACTGCAATTAGAAAGTGATATAATCTTTATGGTCATGGAGCAAGGAAGCAGGAAAGAGCAGGAAAAAACAGGTGTCTAAACTTTGCTGACTCCAGGAACCTTTTCAGTCCTATTTTATCTCATTCTATTCTTACTTAATCCATCGATATCCCAACCAAAGGTAATCTTCTTATGGCAAAGCATTCTGTTTCGGTGCAGCCAAACCTCAGTTGACAGGGTGGGGGAAGAGGGAAGCAGGGAGCGAGAGCGAGTGTGTGAAGGGTGGATGGTGGGTGGTGGATTGGGGACTTTTTAGTGCCTGACACATGTGCCTCAGTCATTTCATTTAGGATTAGTCATTCTGTACAGGGTGAACAAGTGGCAGGTTCTCCCCTGTGTGGTGTGTAAACCTCACTTTCAAGGATGGTAGACCTCCTGTGTCTAAATTATTTACGGATCATCAAGGTGTCTTCAGTGGAACATGTTAAACCAATTTAAATTTTTACTCTAAGAGGTTGAATGCAATGTGAGTGGAAATCAAAATTGTTTATTAAGATATTCAGTCTTCCGTCACTCT